>VWZT01011409.1:553902-713965 GCA_013397055.1 Pachycephala philippinensis | reverse complement strand
AGCAACTGTCTCTTGTACTAAGTAAACAGTTCCTGGGTTTGGGGGGATGTTTTGTGCTCACTGGGATGCAATTCCAAAATAGTGACTTTTTTTTTTTTTTCATCTCAGAAATTATATTGCAAGAAATTCCTTCAGGTATTTTGATACTGAGGCTTTCTCTATATCTAGAAACTGATCTATAGCTGTGGATGCAGATTAACTTTTAAATAGCAAAAAAGAAATTTAGAAATATATGTATGCATTTTTCTTTGATGATTTAAGAATGCCCACAGGAATATTTCCTATTCATATAAAATACTTAAGAAGATAAAATGGTTGACAGATTCTTTACAAGAAAAAGACACAGAAACATTTGGGTTTGTAAGTATTCAATATAACTGTTTCTGGTCCATGAATTGAAATCTCTTAATGTTAATCTCTTAGATCTTCTTCCTGACCCCTCCAAACACCCCCAGACTTCATATAGAATTGCCTCAGGATACACAGTGCTAGGAATTAACAATGTTGTTCTCCCCTGTAAAATTTTCAGTGTTTTGGGATATGACTAATATGAAGTAAGTTGCACTTTTGGTTAACCATCATGATTTATGTTTTCCTGTTTTACAGAAAGATTGCTTGAAAACTCAGTTGCAGATTCAATTAAAAAAATGGGTCTTTGGAATCCTTCGCGCCAAAACCTTATCCCGAATCAGCATTAAAAATGAAGTTTAATTTTTGTGTTAGTTAAACATCTGAGACATTCTATTGCAGTTTTTTCTTTTGTGAGTATAAAAAGTTAGAAGCTTCTTATGGTGTTTAATGTTTATAATGCATTTGTCTGGGCAGATGTTCTTGTAAAATTACTAAACCATTCCAAGTTATAAGCATAGTTCAAATAAAGCTTGTTTCCTCTGTGTGAGGAAGACTGATTCCTTCTGTCCAGACTTCCTAGTATACAAACATTATTACTGCAGTTGACTCTGCTAGTTCCCTCTGCTTTTTTTTTTTTTTCTTTTGTTCCCTGGTATGTTTATTTATAGGGGAGTTATGAGATTGTGATTGAAGTTGGAAAAGACCGTTCCCTTGGGCTTGAAAAGTGACTGACCCCAATCAGCAGGGCTTGTTGTCAGTGCTACTGGAATCTCTTCATGAGTGAGTGGAAAGTAGTTCCTGTCAAGTTTAGTTAGGACTGGGTTTTCTCTATCTCTCTCTTTATTTTTTTTATTTCCAGCATAGACAATCTCTGTTTTTATGTACAGTGTGAGTCCTGTGCTGTCTTAAAGATACAAAGAAGAAACCCTGTGTTTGAAATAAAGAGACTATTACAGTCTGGTCACCTTTATCTTCTGCCTCTGAAGTTTTAAACTAAGCTTGATTCTGTCTTTGCTCAGTATTTTGGACAGGTGATATGTGAGGCTGTGCTGGTAGAGAGTACATGTATGTCTGATGATGCTGTGGTTGGCTGAAGGAATAAAGAGTATACCTTTGAAGGAGGACATTTTCTTCATTCTCCAGTGAATGAACTGCATGGAAACAAACAAAAACATCCTTTAGTTTTCCACACTGGACAATTAATAAATGCAAGGTTAGGGTTGTGGTTTGCTTTTCATTTGTTGAATAAATTGATAAGGAAAAGTAGTTCAGTTGAGGGGATTGGATCCATGTTTGAAAAGACATTACCCCCTTTCTGAGAGTGACTTCTGATTTCCTTTCAACATTCCATCTTTAAAAAATCAATTTTTCTTTGCAATGTTTTTCTCAGTATGATGGTCTGGCATTGATCTGTTACATTTGGCAGATCCAAGACGATACAGTTCTCAAGTAGCCATTTTTTCTGGATGTTTCTGGCTATTGTTCCTCTTATTGTTGCAGTAGTGAACAAGTCTGATTCCTGTCATTTTCCCCCTCTAACTTGTGCTTTAGGAGAAGAAAAAAGAAAAGAGGCAAGGAAATTACTGAAAGGAGAGTGACATTTTTCACACTTACTTTTGATGGTCAGAGAATTTATTGAAGTGCTGTTCTTGACAGGATGGTTTCAACTGCAATTCAAGCCTGGCCTCAGATCTGAATCAGAGCCAGGATCTGACTAGGACAGAGAGGGTTTGCCTAAAACCTTCTCACAGTTCCAGCTACGTCAGCTACAATCACAGCTTCCTGTTTTTGTAGATTGTTGTCAGATTTTGTTATTAGACTAAAGTGCTCCGAGACAAATAAGGCTCTTTCGTAGAAGTGCCAAGTGTTATTAATTATTGATAAAATATTTAATTAAATACCACCATGCTGGTAGTGATCATCTGCAAATTCAAGGGGCAAGCTCTGACATGGTTGGTATGTAAGTAAGGAATTTGAAGCTTTTTTTCAGGATTTTGGCCTGTTGTCATGAAGAATAGTGCTCCTTAATGAAAAAGCCAAAATGCTCCAGTATGTCAGAGGATGGCTTTTGTTTCCTACACATCTCGAATCAACTGCATCCCTCTCCCTTTGTTTGCTACCTTTTGACATGCTTACAGCGAGGAATGATTGAATATCTGATTAACTTCACGTAAGAAGCATTTTTGCCCAGTTTTCTGACGAGATGCTGAACCAGTCCAAATCCTTTGAGTCTTATGTAGGAGGTAATCCCACGATCCAATGTCAGAATAATCCCCCCAAGACAGCTTAAATATTTGTAGTTCTTTCTTAAATCAAGAAATCCCTTGGGGTTTATACCAATCCCAATTTAAAAAATGACTTGACCTGAAAACCCTGGAGGAATGTTTGAATGAGGTTGTCTTGCCTCTGGCTTCGTGGCCAACTTACTCTAATAAGATGTGAATAAGATATACAAGGTCCTAATTTATAATGTGATATGAAAATTATACATTCAGTGAAAGGCTAGGGGGAAAAATAAGGGATGGCAATGGTGATAGAGACAGCATTTATTGTGATTACTAGAAGGGGGCCTTAGTGGGCTGGGATTATTGTACTTTAAGTGAAATTGATTTTGTTCATGATTTGATTTTAATCTAGTTTAGATGAATCAAATTCTACAAGGAGCAGATATTTAATTTAGTACATTAGGATGAAAAGGACATCGGTTCAGAGAAGTTTAATGCATATGATGTGATAAAAGCAGTATCTGATTATAAGGGGTTTTTTATACTAATTCCTTGTTATTTCATTACTTCTTGGATATTTTTTTTCTCTACATATAATATTTTTATTAAAAACAGCCGGGATTCTAGTCTCCTTAATGATATTTAGGCTGATTGCCTAAGCAAAAACAATAATAATGCTAAAAATTTGAGGAGGACAGGGAGGAAGACAGAATTCCAGACTTACCACACTGTTTTTTGCTAGAGATCTGCTATTGGAACAAACAGAAGATCCTCGCTTGGCTCCAGGACACTTGCTACAGGCGAGCTCCTTTCAGAACAAGCCCTGTCTGTCTTATTACAGACTGCAGCTGTAAACAGAGAATCTGTAGAAACCAATCTCCTGCAATTTTCCAGTCTACTGTTTCCTAATCTAGGGGAGCTGGAATGCTTTGCCGTTTGGAAGAAGTTGGTTGATGTTGAAGAGAAGTCTCCTACATTTTTGCAGTCAAGACCAGATGGACCTTTTTTCTTCAGTTAATATCAGAGTTGGGAAATACTGAGAGGGTAAGGTTCAGGCAATATATATAGGTACACACAGATTTCTTTTTCTCATAGAATAATTTGTGTGAAAATACTCCTATTTCACTCTCTGTTCCCTGATAACTAATTACTAGTGGCCTCTTGTTGGAAGAAAGAAGTACTGTTGATTCACTGGCTTCCTTGCATATTTTTAGTGCTGTTCTTTGGGTTGTTATAGATAAATCATAGTGGTAGTTTCTTCACTGAGGAATGCTTTCTGTTTGGTTTTTTAATGAACAAACCTTTTGTATGCTTGAGGAAAAGATTTGCTCTAATGGAAGGGACCTTCTACTACCATCTACATTCGTAAAGATTGGCATGGGTCACAGTGATCTGCATGGGAAAATAATAAAAAGGAATAATGAAGGAGAATTCTTACATCATAGATGCAGGGCAGGAGTTGGCAGAAAAGCATTTTAATACATCAGTCTGGGAATGCTTGATTGTATGTCACCTTGCTGCACTTGCTTGTGTTAAAACAAAATATGAGGGCTTTTGCCCTCTTTGTATAAAATATAATTAATATTTTTCATTTGCTGAAATGCTTCTCAGCAAAAGGAAGAAAAAAAGGAGGGAGGGGGAAGAGGAAAACAAAAAGGCAATTCTGCGGGCCTGACAGCCTGTGTCCAGAGGATGGGACCTTCCATTTCAATGCTTAAATCTAATCATGTGTCTCAGGCAAAACTACATCCCCCTTAAACTCCCCCTTCCATGTAACAAGTTGTTCCAATTTAAAACGAATTTAGCTAAACTGGGACACTGGTAGATAATTGTCAGATGCCTCCTATTTGGAGGCAGAATTCACTCTAGAGAAATCTCCGGAGACGGGTTTACGCTGACGTAAATGAAATTAAGATTTTAAAAGAGTGCACACAATCTGTAGAGAATGCACTGGATTTCCCCCTTATTTTACTGTTTTAAAGCTAGTACCTATCACCTGTTTTCCTGGTCTGAGAACTGTGGTCGTTGTGGCTCCCCATCGGAGGCTGAGAGCCAGCATAGGAGCCATATGAAGCACACATTGAGAGCATGGTCTGTCGTGACAGAGATGCTGTTTACCTTTCTGGTTTGGAGTCTTGGCTCATTTTTGGAATATCCAGTTAATAACAGTCGCTGATGAATCAGCAAAAGTAGATGTTTTATATGTTCGTATCTTTTACAGACAACGTGATAACAAATAGATATACTGTTTCTTTCTGCCCTTAAATACTTACCTGCTGTAGGCAACAACTTCAATTTTAGCTTGTTTTAAAGTATAATGTTTTTATTACATACATTGGTTTGCCATTAACTAATTGGCATTGACATATAACACTGTATTATTTTGGATCACACGAAGGTCACTTGAAGTTTGAGTGAAGCTGTGTTTGACATGGCAAGGGATAGAGCACTGAATTTGATCCATGTCTTATCAATAATCTTGGATTTCTTCCACCTGCAACAACTATAGTTTCACTGTGTCTCTTGCTTTTTCCTTGAAATGCTGGCAGTAGTGAGAATTTTGTTGTCATTGCTGACTATAAGTCCTGTACTGAGATTGCATCTGCTCATTTAGCAAGAGCTTTTCAGGGACCTACTGGCAGAATTGCTTTCCTTATTTTGGTCCTTCCATTTTGTGGATTTAACCCAAAAAGCAGTCTTTAGTAAAAGAGGTTCTACTCTTGTATCTGTTTAAAAAATGACCGGAACATGTTATGCTAGGGAATCCAATTTTCCTTATATATAAATATTTTTAAATTTACTGAATGCTTTAAAACATTTTGTTTCACGTGGCAAAGCTCACATCATGTCTTTAGAAGGAGAAGGGTGGAAGGGAGCAATGTAAACGTGCAGACCTGGACATCGCATTGATGAGAGAAACTAATATGGTGTAATTAAAAGCTTGTGTATATTAGTATTTTTATAGTATTGTGTTGCTTTGCTCTTACTAGGCTTTAAGCTGCCTGAAACTCTGAAAGCCTATATTCAGTGTCACAGATGTGTGCAGGAGAATGCAAGCGGGTTGACATGTACTTGTCAGTGTCAGCTAAGAAAAGAGATGGCATGGATTGTTCGGGGAACAATGAAGGAGGTGGTGTCTCTGGGACAATAGCATTAGCTGGCAGAGCAGATGGACTGCTAGCTTGGGAGGTCTAACTAATCCTCTGTCAGAACAAAGAACAAGAGTTTATGCTTTACTTGGCTAAAATCCACAAAAGTGAAACAGAAATTGGGATGTAGCAGGAATCTTTAGTTAGGGCTACCAAGGTCAATAATTTTGCCTGTAAAGGCTGTTTGAAATGTTCCAGGGTGAGTGAATGTATAAGTACATGGATTCATTACTGTTAAGGAAATACAGAAATTTTAAACATGTGAGTAAACTCTCCTAGGTGAAGTGATAACGTAATTTCTTAAATACAGAACCTTTCACTAGAAGACTGTCTTCAGTTCTTTATAACTTAGCCAAAATTAACTTACCTGACATTTTCCTTTGCCAAGATATGCCTAGCCTCAAGTTTTTAAAATGTCTAGATGCAGAATATATTATTAAAAAAAAAATTAAAAACTCCTGTAGCTGTTTACTAAAGCAAATATAGCCCCTTTGTGCTTTGAAAAAAATGAACCTGGAATTGGTAAAAATGTATCTTTTGCTCTTTCATTGGGAAAACCACCCATATTTAGTCCACTCATTCGCATTTAAAAATACCTCAGCTTGCCCTGGCTCGGTAGCAACATTTGCATTTGGCAGCTGAAGTCTGTGATTTGTGCCTGAATTGAGATTGCTTTATCTCTCGGAAATCACTGGTGTGACCTGACTGCACATGAACCATCCCTAAACAGCAATATTCATGTATATGAGGGTGAGCAGCTCTTCCAGTATGGTACTTGCAGAGGGCTCTTGGTCTCCAGAGGGAGATTCTCTTCTGTGTTTTCAGTAGTTGTCCAGCTGATGTCCAAAAAGAATTGCAGTCTCGCTTGGCTGCAGTGAGATGAGGAGTCAGTGTGGAGTAGAAAACAGGGAATTTGAGTGGAAGGGATACCTCGGTCAGGAGGAAGAGAGCAGGAGCCACGCAGGAGTCACAATGTGGCTCATGGGTGGTGCCAACTGCAGCTGCAGCTAGGCAGGAATGTTAAAACCAGGTAAGAGAAAAAGTAGCAAATGATATTGGCATGGTAAACAGGGCTTACGAATCTGAGGGAGCAGTAGCAGAGACTGGATAGGAATGGTCACTGAGGAAAATGTTAATGAGAAGCTCAGTGCTGGACAAGAACTATGAACTAGAAATTCAGAGTTAGAAAATATTCATGAAGGCTAATTGGAAGGGTGGAAGCTTTCTTTTGTAGGATTGCTCTGATATTGAAAGTGAGAAAGCCAGGTCAGCTGCCTCTGCCAGATATGCTGTCATCCTCTTCATTTCCCGGAAAGGGAATTAAGGAAAGAGCACTTTTTTATGCCTGAAGTTATCCTGGAGACACACTTAAATGAAGCTCTCATTTCAGCAAAGACACGTGTTTCTCGTTGTGTTTCTCATTCCATGTGTGACAGCCTGTGATGCAGTAGCTCTGACGTGCAGAATGACTTTGCACTTGCCCCAGCAGCTGAGGCCAAGGGGTATCTGTTCAGACCCTGTGGGAGGCTGTGAAGTGCCAACTGCTGAGAGAAGTGAGGCCCTGGAGCTCTGAAATTTATTTTGCACCTCTCTTTCTTTTTTAGTTTCACCAGATGCACATCAGCCTTCTTTTGTGAAACGTGCCCAGCAATGCTATCTCATACTGCACAGTGATGATGTGTGGATAAATCTGTTAATATTTAGAAAGAATTAAAAAGCTATAGTGGGAGAATCAGGAGCCCCTGAGGAAGTTAATATTTTGGTATCAAGAACAGCATGCTGGAAAGCCTGTGTGGTGTGTTCACTGAATAGTGAGGATAAAGTAAGCACAGACAAGCTGCTGTTTAACAAGCAGTGTGTGATCTGTGCACTCACTGAGAACAAATTGCAGATGTCATTTGCAATGTTTATGTACAGAGAGGGAAAAACGAAACAGAACATTTGTTATTCTGGCATTCTCTAATTTCTGGTTACCTGATTTTGTGGTGTAAACTGCCGTAAAATTTCAGCAGTGAAGCTTTCGCTAAAGTGCAGGCTAGGCCCACTACTCATCTTCCTTACTCCAGAAGGCTTTCTTAAAACAACAACAAAAAAAACCAAACCAACCCAAAAAAACAGCCTACCCACCACAAAAATCCATGCTTGCTGGGAAGGAGTTAAATAACAGGCCTTTTTTCTGTCTACTTTGCTAATCTGGGCACTGTGTTAGATTCACAATTGCCTGTGAGGTTATCTACCCTGTTAAAGCTCAGAAGAATTTTCAGTGACGCTCATTTGTAGTTATACCTGCTGGGGAAAGAAAGAGCTTGTGCAATTACAACTTCTCTTATAGCCATTGCTTATCTGAGTCTGCCTCCGAGTCAGGAAGCCTTTTCTGGCTTGAGCAGTGCAGTGAAGAATGACTCCGCTGCCAACAGAATGGAAACTCGAAACGAGATTGAGTTTAAATCCACAGCTGGGACTTGAGCACTTGGCACCAGGGATCATAAGGTCATTGCAGTAAGACAGGGAACATTCATGCATAGTGTGTAAGAAACACATCAGCTTGCCAGTCCTCACTGAAGATTTCACTCTGAGGTATATGTGTGCTGCACAAGAGATACCCATTTTTTCAACCTGCAAGAAAACCCCAAGTCTGTATGAATTTTTTTTCATTTTTATGGTCAGACAAAAATATTTACCCACAGTAAATATTTATTTATTACAGTTGTCACTTCCAACACAGTGGAAAATGGATTTTCATATTCTTTTTGAAAAACAAAAGATACAAAATGTCGTATGAAATATGATTATATTGTTCAGGATAACAAAACTCGCATAACTGAAGGCAACTGCTTTTTTAAACATTGTTTGGGATTTGTGTATATATTTTAATGCCTTGCAGATTCCAGATTGCATGACCACTACATTTAACAATAATATTAAATTCAGGGAAAAAATACTATTGTTTGTAAAGGTAAAGCTAAATTAGACAGTTACAGTCTTACAGATTTTCTTTTCACTGTTTATTCCAGGTTAGATATATTACCTTGCATTATTCTTGATAAATGACCAAAAGAGAAATCGGTTCTTTTTAAAGAGCCAGTATGACCTCTGAAACTGGAGGTGCATATTAATCTTACAGCCAATAACCCTGCCTGCAAAATACATAAAATGCATTTTAATAGAATTAGAAGTAATAATTTCTTGCAGTGACGGAAAGGTGAAAGCTTCACTTAGACAGAAACCAGTTTTGCTTCAAGGACTTAGGGTAAAACTTGGTAGTGTACAGGGAAATAGTCATGGGAGCATATTTGGGAATCTGGAGAAGATTAAGTTGACAGGAACAGAATTGTTTGGTAAGAATGTACTAATAAGAAAAAACATTTACCTGACATTTATAATCTCTTTGTAACTTCAGTAATTACTAATGCATTGATCTCCCAGCCACTGAGCATGTTTTGTCTGTTGTCTGATAGGTATGACAAACTTGTCAGAGATTAGATGTATGTACTTTACACAGCACATAAACTGTACTTTTAGACATCCGAATCCTTGCAAGAGAGAGCTGATGAACCCCCTAAGCTTTGAAAAACAGAGCTTGCGTGGGATAATTGAAATGCCAGACATAAAGCCATATTAAACTGAGCTTCATCAGTTAAGCCTCTCACAGAGCTGCATGTGCTGTATAAAAACTAGCAAAGCAACCAACTGGTATTCTAACTTTTAGATGATAAGATTGATTTCTTTTTTTACGGAAAATGGGGAATAACTACGATCTAAAAATGCAAATAATGCACACCAAGGATAGACTAAATGTGTGAAGGAAACCATTAGAGCTCCAAAAGGTAGAGCTGAAAGCTCTATCATTTGATTTAAATAGACTGTAGCACTGGAGACTATTAAAAGAAGAACAAATCCAGATTTGTGAGTCTTATCATTTGAGAAAACATTCAGTATGAACTGGATGGAAAAAAAACCCAAAACCCTTTTGCAATTGGCTGAATCAAAAATTAAAAAAAAAAGAAAAAAAAAAGAAAAAATAGTTTCATGAGTGCTGGCACATATTATTCTGAATTTAAATGGGCTCCCTGCAGTTGCTCAGTGAAGCTGGCATTCTTGACAGGCCAGCAACTTCAGTTTAGTGATCAGCTGCTTTGGGTTTTAGGATCTGTGGCTCTGATAGGAACTGGGATGCTTCAGGCAGTCCCCACTGCAGAATGGGAGGCAAATGTGGTGAGAATTGGGCCTCTCAGCACTTCCAGTCTCCAGGCTTCTTGACAGAACGCCCCTGGCACAACTAACTGCCCTTATGGGAGTTCTTAAAACACTCTTTTGGATCCATCGGCAGTTCATCTATGCAGCAAACAGAGACCCAAATATTTGTTGGGGTCAATGAATACACAGTCAGAGGAACTCCTCAGGGGAAATGAATAGAACTTGCAGTAATGAGGAAAATGTCACTTTTCAGCGATTTCCCTGTCATTTTTTTTTCTGTTTTGTAGTGGTGTCTTCCTAACTTTGCTTGACAAAGCTGCCCACCTATTCCATAGCTATTCAAATTTTCATTTCTACTGAAACAGTTTTGACTGCCAAATCCAGCATTTATTCAGTAAAATAAACTTTTCTGGCCATGCTATGTTGTGGCATCTTCATATTTATTTAATTATTTTTTATTTCTCTCTCTTTTTATTTATTTTTTTTTTAGGACAGTTTTTTTTGCCTGCAAATTTCCATGCTTCTCTAAGTGGTGACTAAAGACTCCCAACTCAGATACTGATTTACTGCTGATAGGTCATACTCCAGCTTCTCCCCAGTTAAATTGTTTGTCCACTTCTTATCACATGATGTGATTGTATCTGTTTAGCAGTTTCCTACCCTGCTTCCACTTGGATCTCTGCTGCACCATTTGCTGACAAGTAGGAAACCTGTAAAATAAATAACTTAGTTTAACCTTCACTTTACACAATGTTCTTACAAAACAGGCTTTGGTATTTTAAGGCTTGTTCTGCCAAGTGACTAACATACAATATCTTCTTAAGTATCAAGGTTAGAAATATGGACCTGTGTTTATTGGCACTAATTTATCTTGGCAAAATGAAGATCAGGCTCTTAAAATATGACGGGACAATAACCATTAAGCTCCCATCTCTTAACCTTTCACTCTGATTTCCACCTTTATGTATTAGCCACAGTGCTTTCTTTCATTCTGATTTATTTTTATTGTAGTCTGCCATCAGGCTTGCAGTAATGCTGCTTTCTGTGGCTTCTATGTGCAAAACACACACTCTTGCAGTAATCCAAATTTTGTTTATTCCATTTCAGGGGCAAGGAGGTTTGAAGAGAAGTACCATGAAGCATTCTCTTCATAGTTTCTCTAGCAGCAGGTTACAAATTATCTTTCACTGCTATTGCAGGCAGAAGTGTACTATAATGACAAAAGAGTATTGATAGATGAAGGAATCCATTAACTGTTTGTGGCTGTCATTTTTCTTATCTGTGGTGCACAAGTTTCAGTGTATATTCTGACAAACAAACCCATAGCTCATAGACACTAAAAAACAGTTTCAGGAGGTTTCGCTCATACAGAATACCTTTGTCTGCTAAAACTATTGTGGAATTATGCTGCTGACATTTCAGCCGCTGGAAGTGGCCTTTCTTTGCTCTAATTAGACAGCTGAGACTGTCAGCTTTTTCAGTGGAGTGAAATTTTTATGAGATTTATAGTGGCCGTTTCTTCAAGAGGAATTAGCTGTGAAAGGACACGTCTGAGTAGGAAAACTTGCCACTGTGCAAGCTGTTCAGGTTGTGTTTGAGAGTGTGAGGAGTGCTGTTAAAACACACTGGCACAGGATGGGTGGTTTCACAGAATCTTGTTCAAAAATTAATTGTCTGCATCCCAGGCTTGTCCTGTGAGTACAGCAGCCAGGGGCCGTCTTTGGTGGCTCTGTAGAAACTTTCATGGATATTGACCGGGCATGCTCCATAGACCTTATTTGGTCTTTGATTGGAATAGGCTTCTTTTTAGTGCTTTTCTGAGGTTTGTGGGAAAAGGCTTTTCACAGCCCCTTCCTTCACAGCCCCCCTGCACGGAGCAGTGCATCTGTGCATCACTCAGCAGGATTTGCTAGCTCTCAGGCTCCCTGTAACTGTATGGAGGAAGGAAAATGTTACATTGCTGAATTTCCCTCAAATACCTCATCTACTATTTGCTTTGAATTCAGTGTTTGTCACTCTTGAGATAACAAAACCTTGAGAAGTTTTCAGTAGAAGTAGACAGAAGTGTGGTATCCTAGCAGTTGTTACATTTTAGTGAGGAAACAAATGCAGACATGATATATATGAAAGTCAGAACTCAGGGTGTATAGTGTATGTAGTATTGCAAGACCCTACCACACAAGACCATCTCTGCTTGTCAGTGACACTGGATTTTCAGGATCAGATGATTTGATATTTGAAACAAGACAACTTGCCGAAATCATTGCTTTCGTATCTTCCAGCAGATACGCTCCCTGTTCAAATCAATAAAATACCCATCCTCAGCTTTCATTAAGCATGAGCCAAATGTCACCACCTCCTAAAAGTGTGCTGCAAGATTCCAATATGTAGCTGCCTTCTGCTTATACTCTAAAAAGCTTATGATAAGTTCACTTTAAACCAGATTTTCTTCCTGTTCCTTGCTTCCTTACCCTTTTCTTTGCTCATAAGGGTTTAATTTTCACTAGCTTGCCAAAAGCATAATTATACTTGCTGCATATAAATACCCAGTGGAGATCAGAAGAGAAGACAGAGAAAGTAATTTTTAGAATTCTAAAAAAAATGTCAAATGTAAACTGAAAATGCCAACAGTATTGGAAGTGTGTGGGCTGGATCACTAATTTCCACTAAGGCAGGCTTCATTCAAGGGGAAAATATGGTTAAATTAGATACACTTAGGTAAGGAATTCTTGCATATCCCTAATGAGCACTTCAGATTACTGGCTATTAGAATTCTAGTACACCCAACCTAAATTTGGATGGGATACTACCTACACAACTCTCAGGAAAAAGAATTACGTTCACTTTTTAATATATTGGCAGTTCATTTGACTGTATAATGTTGTATGTCATAAATGCTGTCAGTTTAAATAGGATTTAGCTATCTGTATACACAGAAAATACAATCTGGATTATGTGGAGAGTCTTTGTTCTTTGTGTTAATTTGTGATTCACTGAATTCCAGTGAGGCAACTTTAGCAGATTGAAATTGCAGCCGCCCCAATGACTTCTAGCAAGATCTGCTTGCTGATCTGTGCTTGGAAAAGAACAGAATAATTCTGCACTTAGTACATACTAATTTTAAAGTCGTCAGGGCATTCGTTTATCACTTTCTGTAACTTTTGATGGACAGTATGGACTGTGGGTTGGACAACGAAACCATAGATACACAATTTAGATTATTTAGAGTTATATTTTTACAGAGGCTGTATTTCTGTTAGCATGCCTTAAAGAAAAAAATGCCTTCAGATCACCTAGGTGAAATTTATATGGTCTGATCAGAAATGCCTTGAAGTCAATGAAAAAAAAAACTCCTGTTAATGCAAATGGGCTTTATATTAGACTGAAAACCATCTCCTTCAAAGTTCTTCTGATCTCGGCAGTTGCTTATTTTTATAGATTGCATTTACTCTAATTCTCTTACTAAGAGTGTCTCTCACTGATCTCTTTTTCTCTATTTTGCCCTAATAGCGTTCTCCTTCAGGGCTTTTATTCTGGATCTCACTGTTAACTTCTGTACACTTCTACAGAGTTAAATCCCCATCTTTTGTCTTCAGTCAAATAGCTCTTCAAAACTCAACCCTTTTATGGAGCCTTTAGGGAAAACCCGTTGACTTTAAGATATCTGAAAAAAACCCCAAAAACACTGGACAAATACAGAATCTGGTTAATTACCTTCAGTGGAAAACGCTGGTTTTCCAGCACACCCAGGAATATTCTAATTTCCCATCTGTATTTTCTTTATGCCACTTTTTTTTGCATTCTCCACTATGTTTTTGTTCATTGGCATTAAAGAGCTTGTGCATTTAGTTTATTATCACTACTATTTTTTCATTTTTATGCAAGGTTTCTCACCTTATTTCCCTATAACGTGTGATTCACACATGGGGTTAATATATCTCTGAGTATAGAATCCCATTAGATCTTAAAAATTCTCTGCTGCTAATGTACTGTCATACTTTGCTTTATCAAGTAGTGATATTTTAAAAATACTTATTTGAATGTCTGGCCAACGTCAGAATGCTAACATTGCAAATAGGAATAAATTGTCCTGTAATCTGTTCTAATTTTTAAACATTTTTTTAATGTTACTCTGTACAAGTATAATGAATCTCTTCCATTACTTGCTATGGACAATGGGTTCAATAGGAGAACACTGCCAGGTGGATAGGAGTTCTTTTTGAACCTCTCTGCATATACAAAAGATTAATAAACTAGTTGAGGGTAAAATATATATTCTGTATCCTTTCTATGCACATTAAAATTTATGTCAGCCTTTCCCTTCTGTGTCAGGTCATGAGTGACATTTGAACAGCAATTTTTGTTCACATGTGGCATATCTAGACTGTCTCTGGATTTCTCTTTAAAAATAAGAACAGCCTCTTCCCCACCCCCTCCTCAACCCCACAAACTGAGAACAATTCCATAATGATGCCATTTCCAAAGCCCTTTCTGTCACCACTAGAAGGACATACACAAGTCATTCTTTTGTTATATAGAATCCATACTGTATCCTATTCTTGCTAGAATTCTGCATACGTATAAAGGTTATTTTGTTAGAAACAAAAATGCCAGCACCCTTTTAATGGTGAAGTGTTTCAAATATAATTTGTCTATTATCACCAGAATAATATCATCAAATAAAATTATTCCGTTTTTAACAAATCCAGTTAGATACTAGATCTTGGTTTATGCCTCCATACTATCACAAGAAACAAAAAAACTGTGAATTTGTATTAAGATTCTTTTGTGCATATAATGCTTAAAAAGCTTTTTTTCCTACTAATACTTTGCAACCAAGGTTAAAAGTAATAGATACAGAAAACAAATTAGATCTAGAAATATTTGAAATTACAGGCTCAGATTTTCCTTATCTCATTTAAGATCTCAGAGTTAAATACAAAGGGGTTATTATGGATCTGCTTACTAATAACTATGATTATCCCAAATGAAAAGAGTAATTGTTATATATAAATTGCAAATGTGTCCTCACAAAACAGCATGTTTTCTCAGGACCCATGTGCAATGCAAATATAACAGGGTAGTTGTTCTAATAAGGCTTACTGAACATCTATTCCAGCAACTTTCTTTTTTTGTCAAATTCGTGAAACCAAGCACTTATCTATGATGAAAATATAATGATAAGAAAAAGTAGGGCTGCTTGGCATAAGATAATACTAAATGCAAGACACTTGCAAGATGTTCTCTTCAAGATCAGAAAATTGTTGGTTATCATTGGGTATGCTTCAACAGGAGGTCTGTTTTTTATTTTTGACAGTTGACATCAAGCTTTCACATCAAACCTTCACATGTATAAACAAGATCAAAAGTTTTGAAAAACTTTAAATTCCTCAGTCAGCGTTTCTTTTATGAGCTCAGTCATAATGTTACTTTACATAGCATGGTATGTCTTTTTCCCCTGTTTCCTTTTAGTTATTTTTCATAACCATGGAAGAATTAATGGTGTTACCATCTGAGAAATGGAGCAGCATCATAAAATAGGGTAAAAGAATGATCTGGATTGAAAGGTCTGGATGTAAATGTATAGCTTTCATTGATCAATAAGGAATAGACAGAATAATTGGGATTGTCATACTCTGCTGCTTTTCAGTTCTCAAAATGCTTTATTTTTTTAAGATAACAGTGGTTTTTCATGCATAAACCTGCATCTTGGATAATCTATGCAAAATCAGACCTAGAGGCAGGAAGATAAAGCAGCAGGGGTGCTTCTTGGAGGCAGAGGAATTTGGCTGTAAGGGATCGATGGGAAAGATTCTAAGGAAAGGGGAGTCTTTGTGTTCAGTTCTTGCACAATTACACAAAGCTGCTTCACAGAACCCCTCATTTCATTTTGTATTACTTTTTTAAATAAATAATGACAGGATCAGAGAATGAAAAATCAGTAAAATCTTAAAATTATATGATGTTTTCTGAGCACCAGTCTCTTCTGTCACTGAGGGTCAGATTTTTTGTTGTTTTGAGACAGTGTGACTCCATCAACTTTGTGACTGCATCAACAACAGTGGGTTTGCAGGGATTTACTACAACTAAAACTGGTTTTTAAACTGCATTCCCTAATTTTGTTTTATTTTAATTTTTTTCTTAAGCTGTTCAGAAACTGTTTTAAGTACAATTGCATATTTCTTCCCCTGACATTTTTCTGACCTTAAACAGTTAAAGTTGACACCAAAGCAGGCTTTTTTTTAGTGCACAAGTCTTTGTGATATGCATTTAAGTGTTGTCTGTTTCCATTTTACTAACTTGTTGTGTAGTTCATCTAACTTCTCCGAGTTGAGCTGAAAGACTTGTATTTGGAGCTGTAGCTATCAGTGGAAGTAAATGAGTTCCCTCTAGTTACAACACATTTTTTTTTTGCCCCTTAAGCAGCAGTAGTCAGGAAGCCTGGAACAGGATAAAAAAAAATCAAAATAATTGGATGTAAAAAATCTGAAGGTACAGCAGAGATGTCTTTTTCTTTTTTACACGTAACTGTAGAATTTGAATAATTTAACCTTTAAAATGTTGTTTATTCTGTTGTGATCAAGAGGAAAAAATGTCACTCCTTTCTTTAGCTGATGCCATTTACAGGGTATGATTACAGATGCATGGTGTAGGTGCTTGTGTACAAGGAGCCTTCATCTTGGTGAGGAGCTTTACTCTGTGAAACAAATCAACCAGAACACTTAAAAAAAAAAAAATAAAAAAAAATTCACCCTTGGATTTACCTAGCATTACTCTGGGCATTTAGAAGCTGAAGAGTTTGACTTGCAAAACTAGATATGATAAATCTGTCATAAACTATAAGAAGAGCTTTTTTGGCTTATAGCCCAAATCTTGACCATTTCTTTGTTTTGTTAAATAGGTATTTGTGGTCACCCCATCTCTTGTACTCTGGAATTGGTTGCTGCCTGGGTGCTGTTTGGAACAGTGACTTCCTGTGGGCTGGGGCTGGCAGCTGGAGTTGTCCTCTCCTGGGGGCAGGCAGGAGCAGGCAGCTGGAAGGTGGCAGGAGCAGCCTGAGCCCTGGGCATCAGGCCTTCCCTGGAGGCTGGATGAGGCCTGGCTGGGCGTCAGCCCAAGGTCTGGACTAGTGGCAGAAGAGCTGGGCACAGGCAGGGCTGTTGATGTGAATAGTGGTGATGAGTGGTAGCACCTCCTCTTCACAGCATGTAGTGTTTCTCTTGTGTTCCCTTTCCTGCGTGCGCAGTGGCACACACCACTGAAATTGCAGTTGCACGTGACTAAATCCAGAGACATTGGGATGATCGATTCCAGGTGCCATGAAATTATCTGGTACCATTTTGCCACCTCCAGAAGTTGGAAAATCACTGTTGTCTCGCTTTTCCTTGAGGAGATGCAGTTCAGACTGTCATTGTTACACTGTGTATTAGTAGTGCTATGTGCTGCCTGGTACCAGTCATTGTGGAGCCTTATTCATAGTGTCATGCCCATATGCGATTTGTCAGCACTGCTTCACCACTTGTGGGAAGATGGTGGTGTGCTGTCATTAATATTCCTATTCTGGGAAAGCCAACAGAAAGTGTTCGTGGAAAAGTGTGAATAAATCAAGGAACAGATCTCTTACCCAGAACTTTGTACTAGAACTTTGTGTGCTTTGAAATGTGACCAAAACACTCCAAAAAAAAAAAAAAAATTACTTCACAATGTGTTACCCTTGTGACTTGCAGGAAAAAAATTCTGTTTTCTGGAACATATTGCTTCAGCAGGTCTAGAATATATATTCTGTTCTCTGCTGCACTGCTGCAGATAGTCCACTGGAAATACTTTGCTTGCCTTGTGAAGCATGGCCCGTAGCAAGCCTTAGGGCATGGCACTTGTGGAGCTCAAGCGATAGCTGACTTACTGTATATGCACCGTATAGTTGCTTAAACTTACTTCAACATAAAACAGCACATTTACACATTAGACAAGCACAAAGTGGTCCATGTGGAACTACTTTCACTTGAGGCAAAGTGTCCTTGTAGAGTTTTGAAGTGTGAAGTGAATTTTATCATTTTAAATTGTACAAATAAGCAGAAAAGAAAGTTAATTTGTATTCTTTTTCCTGTTTCAGGGCAATCAAGGGGAATTTTTTTTTTTTTCAGGGTAGGAGGGCTAAGACAAATTACCCTTTTGTAAGGATGTTAGCCAATTTCCAAAGGAATATAAAATATAATAAAGAATGCAGGCAGTGAGCCTCTCAGACAAATTGAGATATGTGATGAGTACATTTATTTTGTATTTTATTATGTGCAGCTTTTTGTTTAGATGGGTGGAAAGGAAATAATTGTGTGGGTTCGTGGTCTATCAGAAAAAGTGCAATGCATTTCTCTTTCTCTGGGAAAACAGTATTGGATATACCAGTTGCATATTTAAATATATATTTTGAGATCAGTCCTACAGGTTGTATTGTGTCCTACTTGAAACACTGGCATATGCAGAGAGATACTGCAGTTTGAAATTTATCACTTTACTGTGCAGGTTTTGGGGCACGTGTGCTCTTCCCGTGAGTTTTTTAAAAACTTTTTCACATCTTATGATCTAGTTCTTTCAATTCAGAACTGGGGGGGAGTTTCTTCCCTGAGGAGCTTTCCAAAAAATGCTCACCAAAACATAGTAAACAATTTGAATTATTTGGATTTGATGATTCAGGTGGAGGTATTCCCAGTGTGCAGTGGCAGATCTGAGAAGACTGATTCATGAACAGCAGCAGTAATTCTGAGACCAAAATGTGGTCCTTTGAGCTTTTAAGGCACTGTGACTTGCAGAGGATTAAAACTAAAGTCTCTCCGTGGAAAGCATTGGAATTACATCTGAGAATGAAGCCACCACACCCCAGTCACCATACTACAATAGTAAGCTGCAAGTAAAATGCCTGCTGGAGCAACTGAGGATTCCTTATTTTTTGCTGTGACTGCGAAAGCTTTGGCAGTTGCCTTTTCAAACCTAGAATGTCTGGGTTTCATGGAGAGTTCGGGATTGCCTAACAAGGGTGGTCTCTACAGCTGCCTGAACCTGAATAGACAGGACAATCTAAAAATCAGCCTCTCTAGCATGTAGTTCACTGTGTGTTAAGCCCCCATTTTAATTTACAGTCCATAATATAGTTTCTTTGGCAGGGATTCATAAATCTCCATTTCATCCGTACGACTGCTGCATTATAATGGAGCTTTCCCTGGTGCTGCCTCTGTCTCCACGACGCCTGTCTTTTAGGACATGCAGAATTCAGCGGTAGGAATGTCACCTGATGCCAGTCCTTGCAGATGCCTAGCGTTATTGAAAATGCATTGATACCTCACGTTGCCATGCAGGGCCATGGTCATTAAAATTTTATGGTATAAACCCTGCTGTCTTCACCAAAGAGGAATTGAGAGCCATAGCAGAGGACGATCATGCATTTTATCAGAATCTTCTGAAAGGAAAAAAACAGCAGGCTCAGAGCAGGAAGAAACCAGGATTGCGTTCCCTTTAATTTAAATATAATATAATACAATGTCAAAAGCTGTGAAATTGACATTTATCTACTGTAGTTCATTTTAACTTTTTCCCCAGAGTGGCTCGATGTCCCGTGGTTGCACAACAGTTCAAACCAGTTGCACATGATGTGATTTTCATATGTTTCTCCTGCAGGGCAGATATTCATCAAAGCGTGCAACAGACAGCTAAAGCAAAAGGCAGCAATCTATAGATTATCACATTGATTTTTTGGGGGTCAGACTGTCAGATTAGTAGGTTTAGAGGCTGGGCCATTTGTGCTTCCTATGCAGATAGAAACTGGCAGGCAGGTAACTAAGCAGAGAATAGTGCAGGTAAGACAATTAAGAAGTTTCCATTAAAAACAAGCAAACAAAAAAACTCCCACAAAGCTATTTATTGGCCAAAATCTTTTGATTTGTTCTTAGCAAAAGATCGCAAGAAAGAACTTTTTACTTGTTGTGGTTTTACCACTATTCTTTGCTTTGTCTTAATATTTTGCTTGTGTATGTGTGATTTCCTTTTCAGCTAGAAATAAAAAGAAATTAGAGAAAGAACATTACAGAATGAATTACTTTTTTAAATATATAGGAAATATTTAGAAAATGCCTATTCTGGGTTAACTAGGAAATACCTGCAAAGGGTGAATTTGAGCTGTTTTCTGAAGTGATAACTCCTTTTATTTTTTCCTACTGTCTCAAGCTAACTGGTGTACAGAAATTACACTTCACTCCTACTGAAGACAGAGTCTTTCTGAGTTTCTCAGCACCTTTTGTATTAAGATCTAGTTCCCACAGAAGAAATACTAAGAATATAACAATTTGAATTCACAGCCTTTTGCAAACTTTAGATTCACTAGTTTGCCCCTAAAGACAGGTAAGATCCATAACCAAAAGTTTCTAGCCCATATAATTGCTCCTTAAATGAATAAGGATAAAGACAAAACCAGATCTCCTGCAGGTAAAAAGTATTTCTGTTCTCATATTTCATGCATAATGTGAACTATTTTAGTGTTAGGTGAACTTCAATGAGTAATGAATTCAGGAAAGGCATACCCAATTTTCCTAGAAGACTGGTATCTAGCTGTTCTTGCTTTAAAAGTAAAAAGGGGCACTTTTTAGTGTAAAGCATTAGTACTAGTGCCAAACACTTCAAAGATATTTAAAAGAAGCAGGTGTTTCCATTATGAAATGATGAAATACAGGAGAGAAAAAAAAAAAAGGCTTTTTCTTATGGAGAAGTAATGTTTATGCCTAGCATTGCCAACAGTGGTTATTGTATGAATGTTACTTCTGGAATTTTTTCTTATTTTTTAAAGCGACATTGGCTTTAGATCAGGTGGCTAACTTAGCAAGTTCTTACCTTTGTGTGTGTCTTATCACCATTATTTTATTTCACTTAGGAGCTAAAAATATTTGTTTTTTGTCATCGATTGGCTTATCTTCTCATTCTTTTATAAATGAGTGCACTTTTGTTTATCTTGCTGTCAGGCTGGCTTTGTCTACATAGGATGTTGGCTTGCCCCAAGATTTTTAATAACTTAAGCAGCAATTTATGACAGGGAGGGTCTAGTGCAACAATGACAAAATGTTGTGAATGGAACACAGGCAAAGATATGTTGATGTTAAAAAAACTAACTGTCCTCTCTGAACAAGTTTATATTCTGAGCTACATGGGTTTTTTTCTTTCCTAATTTTTTTATAAGTGTGATTCTACATGTGCTGGAGACACTTTTACAATTCTCTTGAAGCTCTCAAAAGAGGATGTGAATGGTAGAAAGAACTGTGATGCAGCCATCTGTGAAAGGAGGATCTGATTCCTCCAGTGTGGAAATCCCCACAGCTTCATCTTTGTCCACCCTTGTCTTCTACAGGCCCTCTGAGAAAGGAGGATGGCGGGTAGCCCACAGGGTTCGAGAAGCTTCGGAGAAAGTAGCGTACTTCCTTGAGGGCCTGCTTCTGGCATTGTTTCTGTTCACTGATCTTATTCCTATGGCTTCAAATGCCCTAGAAATAAATAAACAAAGAAGGGATTTTGCATGAAGGATTTCTGTTTACTTTTTGTCTTTCGCTGTACTTTATGATATAGCTTTTTGTATGGATAGTAATAATCTTAATGAGTATTACCAGTTACTTACTGAAAAATAGCAGGTTGCTCTTACCTATTAAAAATATCTTCTATCCTCTCTGAATATGAAGAAACTACAAGAAATTCCACCAAATGCCTACTTTCTGTAAAAATCAGCTAGGTAATTATGCTTTAGAGCTCTTGTTAGTAATTGTGGACAGGGTTGCAATCAAGTGTTTTAAATCTAAAATTTTAAAATATTTTGGAACTGTCAAGGTTCCTCTCCAAATATTTAGAACATTATTTTTCTTACTTGTGCTTGTAGGAATGTTTAATATACTTGTAGCTGAAGTCTGCTTCCTTACAAAAAAAAAAAAAAATTTTTTTTGAATGCATATAACCTTTTGAAGCTTGTAACTTGATGAAATCTGTTTGGACTTGTTTTCATGGATCTAGCAAAAGAGAACCCCGTGATCTCAGTTTTCTTTCTTTCCTTAATACCAGGTTATAGGTCAAAGCCTTCATGAAGCTCTTCAAAGATAGTACCAGAAGAATTCTCATTATGAGTAGTGGCTAAATGACTTGGGTTTAAATTGTGTCCTTTTCAAAACCAATAAAAATACAATTGCACTGAAATACTGAAATAAAGTCAACACAACACATCAATTAATAAAAGGCCAGTATGATTCAGGTGAAACGCATGATTTTCATTTCATCCAGTAAAAGTTGCACTAAAGTGTAAGCAAATGACAACACAGCTCCCCCCGTGTTCAAGAAAATTTGGCAGCCTTCACTAGGAGCATTTCTACCAGCTGTAATCACTATATTATTATTTCTTGCATTCCTTCAGCTGTGGGAAATATGATGAATAAGAGCAGTCTCATAATGTATATTGATCACCCAAGTATTAATCTGTTCAAGCAACATTTACCACTCACTTAGCACTTTTCATTTCTTTAAATATGAAAGCACTTCTAAAAGGCTGATTGGGTCGGTATTTTTCCATTTTACTTATGGAGAAAACAAAGCAGGGCACAACTAAGTGACTCTCCCAAGTCATGACCTCAGAAGGGCGAGTGAAGTGACTTGAATCTTCATGTTCCTCAGGCTGAAAGGGGAGACAGAGTTGGTCAATTTCTTCAGCTGTGCTTGTGCCTGCTATTTCTGTAAAAGCATATTTTGTGTAAATGCTTCTCTCCATATTTATTCTCTAAAAATAACAGCTTCTTCCATGTTTGTTCTCACAGCTTTTTCACCTCTACCCATCTTCATGCCTTTTCTAGGCTTGCAAAACACATGCACACAGATCACTGTATAAGATTTCGAGGGCTGAATACGAGGTTCTCTTGTTCATCCTCTTGATCGTGGTGTACGGTCAATCTTAGGAAAAGGTGCTTGTAGGGAAGTCTAGTTCAGCACTTCAGCTTTAACAGATGTAGTACTTCATTTTTATCTCTTTCTGACAGTACTCCAGCAGGAGTTTTCCAGGGGTCTGGGACAATGTTTTGTGCAAGATAAGATAATACAGTGCACACATGCTGATTCCTAAAAGTGTGCTCTCTAGCATACCACGTTGATAGCACAGCAAGTAAACAACAATAACTACCTCTCTGGCACACACATTCACAGCTATCGCTGAGGGACACTGCCATCCGAAACCTTTTCTTCCATGCAGTGCTGCACAGCTGGGCATGGGCACTGTGATTTATGGTCCACTGACTGCAGCTTCAGCTAGCCTTCTCTGAACCAAATTTGGCTTTTAAAACGGCCAGTCTCTGCTTTGTTCTTTGTTTGAAAAAAGAAATCAACTGAGTTTTCCACTAGATTTGTAAAGTTCCAAATCCTTTTGTTTCAGTGACAAATACTTCATCCATTGAAAGCTTTTACATGTCAGGATGGAACCATCCCCAGGCTGATTTAAAGGCACAAGACAGAAATGGGCCACTCCAGGGTTCCTCTAAATAGTTTAGATGAGAACAATGAGCTAACAGTTCCATGCAGGTTTCAGAGGCAGCTGAATTTGCTGGATTGCTGAGTCACTGAAAAGCTGTCGCGTGAACGAGACAATAATTTCTTTCAATTAGAAACTAATAGAGGCAGGAATATACTTCAGCTATCATGGAGGTAAAGTGGGAGTTCGGCTCCATTTTGGTGATGTATTTCTCCACTGCAGTAGGGCAAGTGGCAGACAATGGAACTGTGCATCTGCTTACAGACATCAAACTTTTCCTTTCCTTTTGCCTTCTTCCTTTCAGTGTTTCCTAACTATTTTTTCTAAATTCATTTTACTGTTGGCTGACTGTCACCGGTCACCATAGCAACAACCTCTGGTAGCAGCAGGTCTGGGTTGCCCAATGTGAGCATCTTCACATTTGAGCCTTGCCAAGGCTAACTATTAATCCAGGGTTATATATTGGCTCAACACTGGAAGGTTGTTCTGTTTTTTCCCACTTTAGCTGTCTGCCTTACTCTTCTTTTCCTGAGTTGGTTTCTTCTCTTTCCTGATTTATCTTTTGGGCAATCTGGTGATAATTTTCATTCTTTAATCTTTTTGTTATTTCGGAGGACTGGTTAGCTTAAGTATCTTTTAACAAAATAACATACAACACAATTGCATTAAAGAACCTCTTTTTAAAGTATGATTCATAATAAAAAAGAAGGATTTGAGATAATTTTGTTCTTAGGACAAATATTTACTGTTTATTAGAAAAAAAAAATTACTTACAAGCTCTTTAAATGCTTTGCATGGGATAACAATGCACTTTTTCCTAGGGTGAGGTGGAGAGATACATTTAATGGTAGTGTGTTTGGAGACAAGCAACTAGTATGGAATAGGTGTGAATGATGCAACACTTAATGGCAGCATAACAGTCTTAAAGATTTTTAAACCCCTATACTCTGACCATAAAACAACATCTAATAGCAGTTGAAACCTTGCTGTAAAGCAAAAGTAGCAAAGTGGTTAAGAGTACTTGGTTGGGAAATGAGAGCTGAAAGAGAAAACTGCAGTGCAGTGATTGGTTTGATTTGCTGAATAAATTGCTATGTTCAGATTCAATTTGTATCAATAAGGAAAGCACTGTACACCTGCAGAGCCTGTCACACTTGGTATCCAAAATTCTGACATAGCTAGTCTTAAACAATCTTTTTACTGTTGTCAATAATGAAAGCCAAAAAACCTCAGAGCACCCCACCAAAATCACTCAGCCTCTAAACTTGGAGTATTTGCATTTTTATTCCATATGTGTGAAAAAAAGTGAGCAAAGCTTCTTTGGGGAATTTCCTTAAGGAAATACTTTTAATAAATGTATGGAATATTGCAGTATTCTCAATGGATTATTTTAAAAGTAGCCAAGGGGTACTGTTCATTCAGTAGAAGGGTTTCTCTTTATTAAACCTGACTGAAAGCTAGAAGCATAATACGCTGTCTCCTTAATACAGTGGAAATTGCACTTAGATAATTTGCAACTATGATATAAAATGAACAAATGTGTAGGCTTTTACATTTGCACCCTGGCAACTGATGTTTATCCTTGTCTGTAATCCCTGTAGCATTTCAGAATTGAAAACAGCTGGTTTCTAGGGAGTGTTTTTCGTGCTTTTTTGGGTTTTGCTTTGTTTTTTTTTTTTCTTTTCTTTTTTTGGTGGGGGGGAAAGGGGTATCTCAAACCTCTTTGGATTTGTTTTGCAATGACCAAATCATTCGAAATCTGAACTCTACATATTTGGTGGGTAGTTTGTTTTGGTTTTGAGTTTTTTTGAGTTTGGAATATCCCTGCAGATTTTTTTTTTAAGATTTCAAACTACTGTGATGGGGTTTTTCAGGAGAAACACAATTGAACTCTTATAAATGATTGATATAGAATAATATTTCTGAAGAAAGGGAAAGGATTAATATTCAGTGAAGGTATAATGGCTCCAAGGTGTAGAAGCTTATTTAGACCCTACCTAGTAGATTTTAAGGAAATTCCTCAGGTATTTATAAAGTGGCAGACCTGACTGACAGTCCTATCAGTTTAATAATTTCTATTAGGGAATTCCATTTATTTCTAGGAGAATAAAAAGAGGGAAAATTAATAATTTGTTAGAGAAAGTAAGTAGGGTGATTTGATGCTGAGTACCTTTTGTCTTGAATCTTCGAGCTGCTATGCTCATATCTGATTTTAGTCAGAATCCTGCAGATTCTTTCTGATGGTGAACATACATCTTTTTGCACAGCCCAGCACTAAGTACAGACTTAGAAATATTGCTTCTTAATTACAATTCACATTTGAGAGCTTGGGGTCAGGCTACTTTTTGAAAACAATGCCTACATGTCAAATTTCAAAGCGTGTGTTTAGCACTTGCAACCCAGAAGACTTATGGTCAGTTCTATGAACTCTTTTTCATTTTTCCTTAATCTTAGTTTAACACACTAATGTTTAATCAAAATGTTTGATATTTAAATATTAAACATTTCCATTTTCCTCTGGACACCTAAACCAATATTAAAGCAGAGCAAACATGTGCAACTTGTTTAATTATTGTTAATGGTCTAGGCAAATTCCAAGACTGAAAAATCAGCAGTTACTACACATTTAATGGAAATGTGATTCTATTTATTTTTTGGTGTTTTTACCATGTGAACTTAAAATATTCTGAGCTGCTGTAGCCTTCTTCAATAGATAATTTCTTTACACTGGAGGGATGTTTGTTGTTGGGGTGAAAACTATGCTGAGTTTTTGATGACTCACTCGAAGGTCTTCTTCCTAGTATAGATAGGAGTTAAAAGTCAGTGGTCAGAAGCATATTTTCAATTTGGAATATATATCACCAAGTATTCTGTGATAAACTTTTCAAGATATGTATTCTTGCCCTACATCTAATGTGAGACCTTCACATTATAAGTTAGTCCTCAAAAATATCCAAAATAATTAATCTTAAAAATTTGTACTTCCATCATATATATATATCTCTCTCTGTGTGAGTGTGTGTGTATTAAAGGCCATATGTAATGCCATGGATTTACTGGATCTTATTCATTTTGGGGGGAAAAATACCCCAAACAAACAAACAAGAAAAAAAAAAAAATAAAAGAAAATAAAGAATAGTGAGAAAAAAAAGCAAGAAAAAGCAAGCTTGGTTTTCAGTGCTGGATCAAATCCAGATGGCAGTCAAAAAAAAGAAAAAAGGGGAAAAAAAAAGGTGGGTAGTTAGGGGAAGACCTTGACAGTGGGACTGACCAGTCTGTTAAACAGGGTTAAATGAATTTATTTAACCTTGATCTCTAAGTTTGCTCACAGACCTAGTTAAATTGGCGGCTGGGCTGGCTCACCATACTTCCTTCAGGCTGCACAGAAGGAGCAATTAAACACTTTTTTATGTAGTCACTGCTGGAAACAGTAGAAACTGTGCCACAAAGTGTTTGGCTTCATGGCAGCACTTGTACCAACCCACCTGAAGAAATAAAACCTATTTGTAAAATATAAATTCAGAGGCCAGTGGATTTATTGGCTGCAGCTGTGAAGGTGAGTGGCTAAAAGCAGGAGCAGTAGTCATGGCCATTCAGCTGTGAAGATGCCAAAAAAATCCACCAACAATGTATGCAAAATACAAAAATTTTCTTCAAGCTTTTTGCTGTGTTCTAGGGTTGGGGTTATATTGCTGTTAGTGTTTTATTTCTGATCACGAAAGCTGTATTTTGTGTCAATTTTTTAGACAAAGTCAGATGTCCTGATGTTTATTATAAGTAGACAAGAACGTGTGAAGGAAATTTTTGGTGACTGCTTTGTTTCTCCTAACAGAAACAGCAAGTAAGTTGTCCACTAATGGCAAGATGTTCAAGATAAAATATGCACAGCAACATTAATATCTGCAGTATATGAAAAACTAGGTGGATTGTTGTACTCGTGCCATGCTTCAAAGGCATGATCTTTTCTTACGTAATATTTAATGCATCATTTTGTTATAAATTCCATGGATATTCGTTCAGCACTTGCCATACACAGAGAGGTTTGCCTGAGTTCCTGTTAGATCTCTTGTTACTTTATAGAAATCTTTAAAGCACTTTAGCCCAAAGGGATTTGGTCTTTTGATGCCTGTGTGTGCTGCCAGATTTTGTCATTTTACTATATCTATGTTCTTGATAGATGAACTGTTCCCTGTCTTCCTCTACTTTTAGGGAGTTTTGCTCCTTTCAACTATGTTGTTAATGAAGGTAAGGAATCTCTTCCTTCGCATCTTTATTGACTCTCAAGCTTTTGAATGGAGGAACAGAGTCCTGACTTTTGATTTTTTTTTTTTGGTTTTAAACAAACGGGTAAGAAGCATGGAGTTGCTGAACAAAAGAAATCATACTTAGATGATGATGCAAATGATGAGTCAGAGGAGGTTTTAAATGCAATGCCAATAAATATGATCCCAAGCCATACCTACTCAGCTATTTCTCGATCCTTTGGCACAGCTCTGTATGTGTTTGCTACCCAAAGCCATTAAGCAATTTGTTTGCAATGAAGACGGTTAAGCCAAATGCCTGAAACAGAATTACTATGCTAGTCATGCCAATATTCCTTGGTGTACAGAGACAGACAGCTTCCTGAGGCTGTGGCTTGTTGATAGGTATGTAAAGACCTACAAGTCAAGAAGAAATTGAGAGGATGTTCAAGGATCTTCCTTTTTTTCTGGATTGTGAGGGAAAGGATAAATACTGAATAATAGCTGAACATGTCTAGCAGTAAGAGACGAGAGGCTTTTTCAGCCATGTGATAAACATTTGCTTCATTCATGCATCATAAATCTGCAACTTGTTGTCAGTTTTTCCTCAGTCTTCCTGTACAGAGCCCTCGAGCGTACCCACACTACTTGTTCTTGGAAGTATATTGAAATAATAACTGTGATTCAGTTTGAGGTAAATAGAGGAGGGAGGGACTTCTAATTTGTAGTGGCTAGATAAGTACTGTTCATGAGTTTGCATTTATTTGCTTTTTTCAAAGATTCTCTTTTCCCCCCAAGGTCCTACCCTTTGTGTGCTGCTTTTCATTTAAAACCAGATAGAGCCAATTACATTGCAGAGAGTTTATGAAGAACAATTCTTGAGGCCGAATTTGCTCTTGTCTTTCTTTAACACAAACACCAAAACACTAAGAGATCCAACTGGTAGAATTTACATTTCCAAAGTGTAAAGTGTTAAAAAAAGAAAAAACAAACCAGTAATTTGTTAAGAGAGATGCCTATTGCAGCAACTGGGACTTGTGCTGGAGGGACTTTACCTTAGATTGTTCCTTAAAATGACATTTCAACACATCTGGCAGGTGAGTTGGTAAGCTTTCTAAGGTGGATGGCTGACACCTGCAAGAGGGGTGTTGTTTTCTCCCTGTACTGGATTTATGTGGCAAGGTTTTGATAGTGGGGGCAGCTTCAGTGAGAAGCTTTCCCTATGTCCAATAGAGCCAATGCCGGCCGGCTCCAGGATGGACTCACTGCTGATCAAGGCCAAACATATCAGTGATGGTGGCAACACCTCTGTGATGATATATTTAAGAAGTGTAAAAAGTTGCTGTGTTGCAGTCCGTGGTGCAGACCATGGTGAGGCAGCTGTGCCCCTGCAGCCCATAGAGAACCCCGTGCCAGAGCAGGAGGATGGCCAAAGGAGGCTGTGACCCTGTGCTGGAGCAGGCTCCTGGCATGAGCTGTGGACCCATGGACAGACAGGAGCCCATGCTGGAGCAGGTTTGCTGGCAGGACTTGTGACCCCATGGGGGACCCACACTGGTAACCTGTTCTGAAAGACTTCACCCTATGGAAATGACCTATGCTGGAGCAGGTGCTGAAGAACTGCATCCTGTGGGAAGAACTCCCACAGGAGAATTTCATGGAGGACTGTCTCCCGTAGGAGGGATACCGTGGTGGATCAGGGGAAGAGTGTGAGGTGTTCTCCACCTGAGGGAGAAGCACTGAACCCCCATGCCTTGTCCGCTGTGCTGCAGGGGGAAGGAGGTACAGATTAGGGTATAAAGTCCAGGAAAGAGGGAGGGATGAGAGGAAGATGTCATTAAGATTTGGGTTTACCTCTCATTATCCAAGTCTCACTTGATTAGTAATGAATTTGGTTAGTTTCCCCAACTCTAGTCTATTCTACCTGTGACAGTACTTACTGAGTGATCTCTTGCTGTCCTTATCTTGACCCGTAAGCTTTTCATTATATTTTCTTTCACCTGTCCAGATGAAGACAGGAGTGATAGAGCAGCTTTTGTGAGCACCTGGCATCCAGACAGCGTCAACCCACCACACACTCCCATTGTTTTGATTTGGAAGTGCTTAGCTTTCCACTAAATTCTGCCCACCTAGACAGCTAGTATTACTGCGGTGCAAAACTCCAGTTGCATTTTCTTTGCCACACACATTTTGGGTTGTCACTTGGTAATTCTCATTGACTTCCCAAAGAACTCATTTGCAATACACAGTCATTTTAGGTACTTGACAATTATTTGATTGGTTATTATTTTGTTTCAATCAGATCGCATATTGCATGTCACATGAAATTGAAAAGGTTTCATAAACACCTGTTCCAAATTGTGGGTTTATGAGTGAAATTTAGATCTAAAATATTTTGAACCATGACTTTTTTGTTTCCTGTGGTTATGNCATTGTTTTTTTTTTTTCTTTTGTTTTTTTTTTTTTTTTTTTTTTTTTTTTTTTTTTAATGGGACAGGACCCTTTTTGTTAGAATCATTCTCAATTCCCATTAAATACATAGGATTTAAATATAAATTGGAAATAGAGATTAGTTTCTTGTTTATGAATAATAGGGAATCTCAGATGACAACAACCAGATTTTTTTTTCTGTTACATAATTTTTTTATTTTTTCTTTAATTTAACTCTATATCTTTAATTGCCAGATAGCATTATTTGTGATGGTAAGTTATGAAGACAGTGAGTCCCACTAGTGGCCATTACCTGCAGCTGGTGCCCAGTTCACATTCTAATCCATTACTAGCAGGTGATAGTTTACGTTCATTTATGTAAAATTGCCGTTGTATTTCAAACTTTGTATTCCAGTAAGGTATGCTCCTTTAGAGAATGTTTAGAGTAAGAGTTACAAAATCATGAGTTTTAAAAATAAAGGGAGAAGCTTTTAAAGTTTCTTTTAAAGCAACTCTTTGCAGACTGAAAGCAAACTACTCACACATCAAGAAAGCAGAGTATGATAGACAGCAAGAAAAAAATGGAATATTTATCTCTTTTTTTATCAGATAGTTTGAAAATGTCATATAAAGGCTACGTTGTTCTCTTCATATTACCTAGAAAATCTCAGCAATGCCTAGGCAGCAGGAAGAAAATATTCATGGATTGTTACATTATAGTCACAGTTCCTCTCATTTCCCAAAATGCACAGCTGCCGTGTCATTTTAAGATTTAGAAGTCACTGCATTTATGTTTTAATGATCAATGGCAGCTCTTGATCTGAGTCATTAATGAGATTTTGACTGCATCTGCATTTAAACCTTGTATATTCTGCAAGAGACAGAGTATGGTTGGAAAATGCGATTTCTGTCACGGTAATAATAAGTTTTACATGCTCAAGCTGAGAGGATTCATTCTTGTGAATCCTTTGCTCTACCCTGTGGAAGGTTACACGGTACAAACTTTCTGTTAAATGAGGAGGGGCAGAGGGAGAGCTCTTGCTACTATTTCCAATAGAGCCCTTTGTTCTGCAAGCACATAGGAAATGGCCCCTATGTGAAGGGACATCCCACTTCTATGTTGAGAGTAAAGTAGTAGGAAAGTCTCCTCAAAGTAAAATGTGATTTTGTACTTCACTCATTTATTAAAATGCTTTTAATTTCTTTGAGAGCAGCAGAGTACCTTCCTTGAGAATGACACATAGAGTGCATATGGTGTCACTTGGGGGATGTTTAATATATTGTCATAAATATTTGGGTATCGTTAAACTGCTCTTAAAAATAGCAAATAATGGCCTTCCCAAGCAATGCCTGAATTGTAATTCTATTCCTTAAAACCGTTCCTTATAATTGTTTTTGTATTATAATTTTTTAAGTTTATGAGTATCAGTGGGTTTCTTGATCAGTAATAACTTGCTTACAGGTTAGAGAAGTATAAATATTTTTCATGCTAAAGAGTGAATTTCTAACAGCGTTTGCCTTCTTGCATGCTTCTTTTTCTGATGTATGCATTTCACTAGCCTTTCTATACTTTCACTTAGAGACTTGTTCTGTCTACTTCAGATTCTTGTGAAGTTGCTCTGGTTAATTTCTCTTTGTCAATAGGCTAAATTTAAATTCCCAGTACAACAAAAAGACAGAATTTTCCAAATTAGAAATTGGTGAATATGTCCAAAAAACCACAGAAATAACCACGATAAAGTTTTCTTGTAAAAGTGTTACAATGTATTTAGACCTGTTGAAAAAGGAGTTGTTATAGGTGCCTCACTGATTCCTTTATAAAGCCACACCTTTGTCAGGGTATCACTAAATATAGCCTAAGTAGGACAACAGCTGTTGCAAAGCCAAAGTACTGCCCATTAGGACACATAAGAAGTAGTTGGAAGAGCTATAGATGGTTTGCAGAATGTTGGGACCAACTTAGCACTTCAAATACCTCGCTTGAATGAAAACTAAATTTGTAAATTGCCCAAGACATTAGAAGATGTTGGTAGAGAAGTAGCACACAGCAAAGTAACAACTCAACTAAATGCTAGTTTTCTTTTGGACAACATACACCTGCTACTGATTTCTGTTAAGGCCAAGAATCACAATCCTAACCACTGTTTTAGAAAAATTCGTTGAAAGTGTACAAAGTTATGAATAAAGGTTTTTCTGTAGGCTATGCATGTTAAGTGTATGGAAATTTGTTTGGCATGAACAATTTAGTAAGAGATACTACTTCTAATTTGGCCATAGTAATTAAGGAGAGTGCGAGATAACGTTAAGGTTGACGAGATCAATAAGATCTTTTTATAATCTCTGTCAAAAATTGTCCACTGTTGATTATTTCTCAACCCCATTTGTCCTATACAAATCTTCAATTTGGCAAAATGCCAGCTCTCAGTTCTTCAGCCATCATCTCATTTACCACAGAGAGCTTATCCTTTGGCTTTTGACTTACTATGTGGCAATTGCAGCCTCTGTTAGCACTTGGGAATTGCGGAACTTAATAACTAATGAGAATTATATAGTTTTACACAAATAGCTACAATTCCAGCAGATTAATTCACTTGAAATACATGATTCTGAGTCTCAGTTCTTTTACAGCTTGAGTGGAGGACAGAATAGCCATACCCCAAATATACCTTCTCTCCTCATCCCGATGTTGAAAAAAGTCAGACTGTAACATGTTTAGGACTCTCCTTCGTCCCATGTCAGAACTTTGCAGAATCAGAATCATTTAGGTGTGAAAAATCCTTTAAGATCATTGAGTTCAGCCGTTAACCCAGCACTGCCAAGTCCATCACTAAGCCACATCTGTAAGTGCCACAACTGCATGTCTTAAATACCTCCAGGAGTGGTGACTCAACTACTTCCCTGGGCAGCCTGTGTAAATGCTTGACAACCCTTTCTCTGAAAAATTTTCCTGCTATCCAAACTAAACCTCCCCCACCACAATTTGGGGCCATTTCCTCTTATCCTATCACTTTTTCCTGGGAGGAAAGAACAACACCCACTTGGCTACAGCATCCTCTCAGGTAGTTGTAGAGAGTGATATGGTCACCCCTGAACCTCCTTTTTACCAGGCTAAACAACCTTAGTACCCTCAGCTGCTCCTTATAAGACTTAGAGTCCAGGCTCTTCACCACATTTTTTGCCCTTCTCTGGACATCCTCAATCTCCTTGTAGTGAGAGGCCCAAAACTGAACACATGATTTGACATGTGTCCTCACCAGTGCTGAGTACAGGCGGAAATCCCTGCCCTGGTCCTGCTGGCTGCACTGTTGCTGATACAGGCCAGGATGCCATCAGCCTTCTTGACCACCTGGGCACATGCTGGATCATGTCCAGCTGGCTGTCAAAAAGTACCCCCAGGTCCTTTTCTGCTGGGCAGCTTTCCAGCCATTCATCCCCAAAACAGTAGTGCTGAATGAGATTGTTGTGACCCAAGTGCAGAACCCGGCACTTTGCCGTATTTAACCTTATTCAATTCACCTCAGCCTATTGATCCAGCCTTTCTAGATCCCTCTGCTGAGCCTTCCTACCCTCCAGCAGGCAGCGTTCCCACCCAACTTGGTATCATCTGCAAACTTACTAAAAATGTGACAATAATGTCCACTTTCATCCATCTCTGGATGAATAATTGTCTGCTTTTTACTTTGAGATCTTTTGGAAGAAATGAATGAGCTGGAAAAGAATATGTTCTTATGTCCGAACACTGACAGTTTTGGAGATTAGAAGGGAAATGAAGAAGAATAGTTCAAGAGAGAGCTCCGGTTACCATGAACAGAAAATCCAACGAATTTCGTGAACTAGGGAAAAGAATGATCCAGAATGTCTATCTCTGCAGTTTATAAAAGTCTTACTGGATCAGAGCTTGCTTTGCATTTTCATAGTTCCTCTTACTAGCAATTTTAATCTCAGTAGAAACGAAAACCCAAGATATTTTATGTAATAATTGTCCACTGCATAGCATAAGATGACCACTCTGTAATGCACCTTATAAACTTAGAACTTCCAAAACTGACCATCCTGGATAAATGTAAAAGGACTAAAAGTTAAAATTTAAAAGGATTAAAAAAAAAAAAAAAAAAAGCTGTACATGCATAAACTACTGGCTAAGAACAAAATCAACAATTTCAGGCCCCATCCTACAAACACCTTACTTAAGTAAGTAAGTAATTACTTATATGTAATATGTGAATATCATGGGATTCATTATGTGGATAAAGGTTGTACATCTGGACCCTTGTTCACTTTGGAATCCTGAATAGAGGCTGATTTTGATACATGAGTGGTTTTGTGGAAGCCATTACAAATCTGATGTTACCTATATTTTAATACTGGAAAATTTTAATGTGGACAAAGGAAATAGTAACAGATTAGATTCTATGCAGTAACACCCAGAGACAAGTTCATGCTAGAACAATAGAAGCAGAGAACTTGTTATTATCTTTGATATTGCTGGGAGCCTGTGGTTTATTTTAGAGTTTTTTTTAAAGGCATAGATGCATAAGCCATATCATATACTTATGTCAAGAGCAAGTAACATTTATAACTCTACTTAGGTATTAGTTATGTTTAAACTTAATACTAAGTATGTTTTAGCTTTTCTGATTGCTTAACTATTTTCATGGGAATGTGGCTTATGTCCTCATGAAAACTACAAAATAAAAAAAGCTGTACTTTGCCGTTGGTGTCTTCCAATCACACCATTCCTGATTGAAATGTCTGAGAAAAAAAGGAGCTTTTCAGCCTTAGGAAAACCAATTCAGAACCATTAAGCATAGTTCATTCTCTCCACTGAAGGGAAAAAAAAAATCACTTTTGGATTGAGGATAAAGTGTCGTGTATGCCAAATCCCAAATAATGTGCAAAGAAAGCTACAAGCAAGCGAGTGAGTTCTGCACAGGACTGAATGTGATTTTCTATTTTGTATAGGTAAAGTTGTAATAGATTGGAGAGCATGAAACTCAGTAGGCCTTTGTTTTAAGAGGGTCTCCTAGTTTCATCTTTAATCCTGAATCCTAGCTGGTAATTGGGTAAGTGAAATTCCAGGTTTAAAAGGTTCACTTTTCAGAAGTGCTGACAGGGGTCTTATAACATTCTGCACATTAATTTTTGTCTTTTAAAATAGGCACTAATTCTCTTTTCTGTTTTTAGAAAACATTTACCATAATGGAAGCAGATAGGATGGTATTCACTGGTACTTCTTCCAAAGCTCATTATCAAGAATACAGTGGCACAAAACAAAACCAAGTGCCCTACAGTGGCACAAAACAAAATCAAGTGCCCTTTCTTTAACTAGGATGCTGAAATCTATCACATCCATATTTCATTCCATGCACATTTCTATCTAATCTAATTGACTTAAATTTCCAGATAAGAAGATTGTTTTAATGGTAAAAGAAGTGTATTTGTCTATACCAGACACAATTCACAACAAAAGAACACAGACCTAATATGAAATATAGGGGGACAAAAGCTGAATCTGTTGTTTAGCTTCAATATGCAAAACAGGAAGATAGCATGCATTTGTGTGACGTGAATGAGGTAATATGGGAAACCTAATTTCGCATAACCGTAATGAAATATTGTATCCTTTGTTTTAATAGTTGGGTGACATTTATTTTTCTTTGCTAAGAAGGGGAAAGCATATTAGTTAGAATAGTTTTTAGTAATTGTGTAAATTGTTACTATGAAAATGTTTCTTGACTTCAGGCCATGCTTTTTAACTGGTGACAAGATTTAGAACAGAGGACTTCAAAATGAAGGCTGGCAGACTTGAAAAGTGAGCAGAAATATATAGGTGGAAACTTTTTGTTGAAAAATAATGAACGTTTAGGTAAATCTGCTCTTCCTGATCAGATGGTATGTTATTTCTTTTCACAATATGAATTTTCAAGAAGGAAGATAAGTTAAAATTGGTGAGTTTTAGTAAAATAAAATGGTCAAAATATGGCTGAAAATACAGTATTTGTGCAGCATTAAGGTATTTTTTTTCGTTTATGTAGTACTTAAGAAGAAAAAATACTCTGCACAATTTTCCTAGTAGATGCCTTTCAAATTAAAGGTATTTCCTTGTTTCATGATGGTGGAATTGTAATCAATGAGAATTAAGTTTTAAAAATTTAAAAGGTGAAGAGCAATAAACATACTAATTATTCTGAATTCATGTTTGTAAATACTCATAGATTGGAAACAACTCTCATATTCCTGTGAGACTAGCAGTATTCGTACTTTTTATTGTCCCACATAATATAGGATCCATTTCTTCTAGGCTTTTAAAATTAAATTCCCTACTGTTGCTAACCAGCTCCTCCTCTTTTGCTATTGAATGTTGTACTACAATAGCATATTTATGTCTGAGTGTCCTCAGTACATGTCCTTTGGATTGGACTCAGCCTAAAACCGGTCTTGCAGACTAACTGTAAACCCTCAGGCATATCTAAACCATATGGTGAGTGCAATGTGGATGTCCCAAAGACAGCAGAAATATGTCATCTGCATGGTGCTTTGTAGCATTGTGTGTGATATACCAGCTTAATATGTAAGAGGTAGAACATAACCTTTTTTTGCTACTTTAAGATTTTTGTCCTGAAATAGAAAGAAGAGAAAATAAGTATAGGACTATGTTTGGTTAGTGAGGCATGCTTGTGAAGGTTCAGGAAAACAGATAGTACCAAAGCAGTGTACTAATATATACATTGCCAATTCATGGAATCATTCAAACAGCCCAGGTTGGAAGGGCCCTTCAAACATCTAGTCTTTTCTGGGAAGGAGAACTTTGGTAGGATAATCTGGCAACCTCTTACATTGCATTCCTTCAGTGATGAAGTGGTTGGGGAAGGAGAAGGAGACAAAACATAGCACATGTTTCTGTGTGGTAGCTAGTCATATCTTAGCTCAGTTGTGGCTGCCTGTCTTCTTTCAGGTGTTATCCCTTGGTCAGGTATCTTCACAGTCTCTCTGCAGTGTCCAGTTTGTAAGCACTGCCTGAATTCAACTTCTCTTCAAGGCATATACAGCCCCGCAGCTGGCCCTACAAGCACAGCTGCTCTATGTGCCCCCACCCCCAATATCTTCTCTTACTTTCTAGTTACCCCAAATCCCCACAGAATTTAACAGTTTTTTTGCTGGCTACTTAGGCAGGTACTTAAAGGTTTTCTTCCTGCCTCCCTCCCCTCTGGCTTTGAGAATATAATGAAATTAATAACAGTGGGAGGAAGACCTGTTCGAGAATGCTGCTCGAAATCTGTGATCCTGCTTCTACCACATATCTCTCACACTCTGTTTTTAATTCAGTTTTCACTTAACAGATCTGATGTGAGAAGTTCTTTTATTCTTGTGCCTGTCATTGTTTACCTGCACTGAAAGCCTTCATGTAGAAAAACTAGGTAAAGAAAGTGCTAATGAATTAGAAAAGAAATAGTATAAGAACAAAAATGGGAACAAGAATACTTTATCTCTGTGAGCAACAAAGCAGGCAGAAAGGAGAAAAATGTGGTAAGTAAGCTGTGGAGAATAGGAAGTTTAAAAAGTAAAGTGCCTCTATTTTAGAGACATTGCATATGTTTTCCAGCTGCAGGATGTGAAGCAAGATGTCAGTAGCATAGCTGGAGGTTAAGATAGGGCTGGAAGACAATTGGGACACACAGAATCAATTGTATAGCTGTCACAGCAAAAATGTATTTGGTTCTGCATCTAGAAGAGTCACTGTTGCTCCAAACACATGCACAATGCTATATAGCTTACAGCAATGGTTATAATAATTGACAATGGCTAACTGGAATAGAGTGGAATACAATAGAGAATAAGACAATTATTCTGCAAAGGGGAAACCCAAAGTCCTAATACCAAGATTGCATAGGAGATACTAAGATACTGGGGTAGTACTGGGATAATAGTAATTAGAACAGAATAGTGATTCATTATTACACAGTCTCCCTCCAAGACTGCCCAGATGTCTCAAGAGAAAATGCCAACATAACAAGCAAAGAAAAGAACAAAATAATCAAACAGCCAGAGATGGGAAAATCCACTTAGAGGAAACTTTTCTCCAAAATCTTCTTAAAAATTATTGTCTTTTAAATCATGACATATGGCACATAACCCCTCTTTCAAAACCTTTTAATAGTTAGTCAGAGTAAGATTCCCAAGAATATCAAGAGTTGTAAGTGCCAAGTCCTTCTTTGAATCTTGGTGAGGTCTTGACATCAGTGACATCCTGTGGCATTGAGTTCCATAATCTAATTATGTGCTGCATTAAAAAGTATGTTCTTTTATCAGATTTGGAGCTGCTGGTTTTCACTTTAGCTTAGTGTCCTTTTGTTCTTGAATTATGAGATGCAGGACTACAGAAGCTCCTGATCTATTTTCTCTTTGCCACTTACCATTTTTATACTTTCATCATATCCCTCCTTATTCATCTTTTTTTTTTCCTAAGGTTAACAATTCCAGTTTTTTCAGTCTTTTCAAATGAAGGCTTCTCTATATGCCTAATTATCACAATCACTCATTTCTGAATACCTTCTAATTCAGTAATATCTTTTTGTGGTGGGGTGACCAGTACTTCACACTATTCCAGAGAAGAGAAAATTATTGATTCATATAATGACATATTTTCTTTCTTTCTTATTCCCCATCTCACTTCTTATGCACCTGAACATTTTATGTTCTTTTTTGACTGCAGCTGCTCATCAAGCAGGGCTCTTCATTGAGCTGTCTGCAGTGAGACCCAGGTGTTTTTCCTAAGTTTGTGCTAGTAATTGAGATCTCTGATAAAACAAATGATCTGTTACAGGTTTAGGTTTCTTTGGTTTGGTTTGGTTTCTTTTCTAGTTTGATTGTTTTTTTCTCAATAGGCCCTATTTTGCATTTAAATAAATTATTTTCACCTCTTTTAAGATGGCCACTCATGTCCCTTGGTCAATTATCTCTCAGGTTTCCTGTCTTATTCAGATTTAGTTAACAGGACTTTCTTGTTACCTGTAAATTTTGCTAAATTGCTGTTCACTTATTTTTTTTAACAGTAGTTAATATATTTTGGACACTTGGTCCTTGTATGGTGCCTTGAAGCATGTTGACTTTTTCTGTAATGAAAATTGACAATATATATGCTTTTTTTTTTTTTTTTAAATCTTTGAAAAATGTTTTGCTTTGTTTTCCATCCTATCCCGAAATTACTTAGTCTCTGACTGAGATGGAGACTGACTCTCTCGAGAGGAACATTGTTCTTGCCACATTTATTCAATTACTCTAACAAGGTTAAGGGCCAAGTTGCCTTCACAATTAAAGCTAAACATTTGAGAGACAACTATCCTGTTTGTAACCACAAGTATGGAAATTAAGGACAGAGGATGGAAAAGTAATTAATTCGTGATGTTGGGCAGACACATTCAAAATCAAGATGGGAGCAAGCTTTTAATGTAACAGTTCTTAGCATTGTCTTAGTAATAATACTAAAAACCAGGAATAAAATAAGTCCAAATAGGCACAAGTATATGAATCTACTTCTTACAGATAAGACTTCGTGTGCAAATAAGGAAAAAGCAAATTAGTTGTATGGTCTAGATAGCTGTTAATTTTCAAGACTTTCTTTCACAATATGATATGAACCAAGATATTTTAAGATTTGGAGTATCTAAAGTTCATATTGGAAAGGGGAAGGGCAAACTTATTTTGAGGCTTTATATGTTCTGACCTCCCCTAGGCCTGCTTATTTCCTGGTATCTCTCTCTCTTTCTCTCAAGTGTTCCCCATCCTCTCCCTGAGAGAGTCTATGTGTGCTTCATCAACCCTGACTGCCTACAGTATGCAACAGACTTCACCACCTTTCTTCACCAAGAAGATTGCTTGCACAGAGAAGGCTCCTCAGACTGCTTGGGACACCTTGCACAGATGCATGCCACTGCCTTGAACTCAGAATGGACACTAAAAGAGATCCTGAAAATATTGGTGGAAATGTGATCAGACACCTGCAACTCAGACCCTTCCTGTTTGGTAAAGGAACTATGAGGACAGCTAGAACTTCTTGTGATATTCCCATAGTTTTATCTGACATAAATCCAGTATTTCCCATGCTATAGTCCACCCAACCCTAATCCAAACTATTTTGGGTGGAATGGAGGTTGACAACAGTTAATAGCTGACAACAGGTATCAAGTATTTAATTTCTGAGCGAGCCTGTGAAAATGCTAGTAACCCCTCAATAACTAGTGCTGGTGCCTGATAAGATGAGAGGACAGAACATGGAATATAATCTATGGCTATCTATGGACCAGTTATACATACATATATGTATAAATATATATGCACACATATATATCTCTGTGTATAAGAGTATTTATACTATGTTTATTCTTTTTCCTTTAGCAAGCTACTTTGATACAGTAAAATATAGGATGCTGAATTATAAGAGAGTAACAGTAAGCTTGGCTCTGTGACCTTTTTGTTTGTTCATAGCAAGACAAAAATTACCAGTATAATATAGCACAATCAAAAATAAAAATAGAGTTTCTTATTTGAAGGAAGAATAGGAAGAAAACTCAGTGCTCTTCGCTTAATTTTGGAAGGCTCTAAAGTACCACAGGGCTTGTGCAGCATAAGAAGGTGACAGAGATAGAACATAAACTGTACAGTCACACCTATTAGTGAACATAATGTTATATTAATGACACTTTTGCATCAAATATAAGAACAGAAACTGTACTGTGTGTCTTTTAGTTAATTTAGAGGAAAAAAATTATACCAAAAGTATGAGCTCACTGCAACAATTCAAAGCTGAATATTTTTCACAATAGATTTGCAAAATAAGCAGCAACCTAATAAAAAGTTATGTAAGTCTTTGCAGTTTGCCGGCCAAACCTAAGAAAATAACATTAAATGATTGGAGGCAGAGTTTTGTGGAAACAATGCATATGGAAAACAGTGGCAATACTGTGCCTGCTGCTGGCTTCGTACTGAAAATATCTGTGCTTCGCAATTGCTGTGGGTTAATTTATCTCTTGAAATGTGTGTGTATTCAGGTCGTATTAAGAGATAAATATATACTTTTTCAATGGTGCTTTTTCATTTGGGAGAATGTCACAGAATACTTCTCAACACCTCTAGGAAGCTGTTACTCACTAAACAAAGCCTGTAGCCCACCATTATTCATGTAAATCCACCATGATAAAATATATCAATAAATAAGTATTAAAATACTTCTTTCTTTGCAGGATTTTTTTTTCTTTCCTTTTTCTCTAGAACCTATATAAGAATTGATTTGAATTTATTTGGATTTTCAAATTTTCAGACGAGCTTCTTGGTTTTCTACTTTCCTTAAAAGGCTATGCATCCACCTATCTTCCCCATTTTAGTGGGATATCAGAACCCATAAGAGACACTGCATTTTTCAAATTAAATATTTTAAATAAAGTATTTTAATACTTTCCATCCTTCCATGCTGTTAGTCCCAAGTAATGACTTCTTTCTGGGGAGTGGTATCAATGGTTATTACTTTAATGTATAAGACAGTAATTGAAATATCACAGTGGGAATATGCTGTAAAGGATGATATTGGCCAAAATACTTGTTTATTTGGAAATTCCTATTTGATCCTGAAATCTGTGACAAGAAAACTATTCATTTTGGATCATGGGAGTTTACATAACTACTGGGAGCAGGGTGGTGGTTTTGGCACCTCTGCATTTCAATTTCATATAAACCATAATATAATTATGAATTTATTTGCTTTAGGCTAAGCAAACTAATAGAATTATGAGGCACAAAAGGTAACCTTTCTGAATTAAGCCTTTTTTTCTTTTTTTTTTCTTTTTTTTTTTTTTTACCTGAAGTTTACAGCCATAGAAGTATATGTGTAAGGTACTCAGCTTCCTATACTTGATCAAGAACTTTATGAAGGGACAGTTTTTTCCTGCCCTTACTGGGGATTTTCCCCATATATACAATCACAGAGACATAAATATATGCAATTTTTCTGTTTAGTTCTTACAATATCACTTACAGTTAAAAATCATATCAGTAAAAACGAACAGGAATTCTGTTTTTATTAAAGTGGAACTCAGATTTCATCCAAATATGACAAAGATACTGTTGAAAAGCTGTTTTTTATGAACACTTTCAAATTACTTGGGATTTCGCTGCCTTTTTTTCTTTTTTTTTATGTCGGCACTCTATTTTTCAAAGACATTGACTTTTTCCTGACACTTTTAATTATACTTGTCTATGTAAGACAAACCATGATCCTTAAACCATCCTGTCAAAGCTCTCAGAGCAGAATTATATATGGTTCCCAGAAGAAAACAGCTGAAAACACTAAAGCTAGATGGACAGATACATTAATTATTACATTAACTTCAAATATTTTTTTTCCATACTAACACCACTTTGAGAAATGGAGAATCTATCAAACCAAGTATTTGACAGATAACGTACAAGGTATCATGTCATTTATCTGTTAGACAAGAAAATACTCTTCTAGCTGAATCTTAATAAAAGAAACTTCTGTCTTCGTACTAACAAAGGTTTCACAAGATACTCGGATCTTGCCTATGTGCAAGATTTCTATATAATTTTCTTCCATATTAAGTATTCTTTTAAGTATATTAGTGTATCATTAACAACATATGAACATCAACAGGGCTGTGAATGCTGTCCATTCACAGAATGGATTGCCTTTTGAAAACATAACTTTCAGAGTACCTTCTTTGAATTTTCCCAATTGGTATGGAACCCAGGGCTAAATCAGTGGAAATATTTAAACTTTTCCTATCAAAATTAAATTCAGTACTGCAAATTTTTTTGGTATATTCCCAAGCTCTTACTGACCATTTATTGTAAAAACATATTAAAAAACCTCATAAATAAAATTCAAGATGTTCTCTAGACTGAAGATTTCTATGTTGTATTTATCTCTGTAGTTTTGTAGAAAACAATTCTGCTCAATTAATAATATTTTCATTTTAAAGGTGAGTCTTTAGTGTGCAAGTTAATAGATGTTAACTGCCTTGTCATTTAAAAGCAATGATAACTGTCATAGCTTCACTCACTAACTTTTCGTTGTTCACGTGGTTTTTGTTCAATTTCAGATTTCATTGATTTTAAACAGTGAAATCAGATTGGCCTTTAACTTTCAGGTTCCAATTCATCTTCCACTAAGCAGGTATAATACAGTGCTGTTCATGCATAGTAAGTTAGGAGGCAGGGGGAGAAGAAAATCCCCAAAGAGAAAAGCAATAAAGTTTCTGTCTTTCTCTTTAAAATTTAAAAATATATCACTTCAATTAGCTTCTTTTTATAACTTCAAAACTATGTGTATTTTCAAGGTATTGGGGTTTTTTTTGGTTTTTTTTGTTTGTTGTTTTTTTTTTTTTTTTTTTTTTTTTTTTTTTTTTTTTTTTTTTTTTTTTTTTTCTCTTTTTTTTTGTCCCAGGCTAGTTTTAGGAAAGCAATTAAAGATTTAAAGTACAGACAGAAGTGTTGATCATAGTTACATCATAGCTTGCTATTGTACAATACACTTTTTCTCACCATAAGACCAAAAACCCCCGAAAAACCCCAAAAAAGACATAGTACTTATTTTAAAAAGGAGACAGCTGGTAAAGCAACTTGTTAATCCTGTGCCTAGCTGTAAAAGAATTTTAATGTACCAGTAGCTAGCTTGCATGCAAACATCTCTGAACTGCCTTGTAAATTTTAGCCCAATGTTTGAAATTTTTTCATAACATTAACTGAGAAATAGGAGAATTAAGTACAGTATGTTATGTAAGTTCTTCCCACGTCCCAGGATTTGGTAAATCCAAGTAAGTAGGCCTATCATGAATGTCAGTTGGTATGACTTAATACAGATTCAGCTTGAAATACTTCTACTGAAAACCTACTACAGATTCAGTTCGAAATTCTTCTTGTACTGAAAACCTACTTGGACACATCTTGTGTCATTCCATATCCTATGCTTCTCCTTAGATGATCAGTTCCTAGTAATTGCTGTGGTGGAAGCATATCTCATCAGGATAGACAAACAATATTGTGTTGAGTAAAACTAGTTCCACTTATTTTGATTGAACTTTAGATAGATAGTAATTAATAGTAATTATTAGATATGTGTGGCTTTTTTCAAATGTAACGAACCACAGATAGAAATGCCTGAGTTCTTTCAAAGTAATTCTTCGTATGCCCGTGTCAGCTAAAGATTTTATTGTGCACTCAAAACAGATTTGTTGTCTTTATATTTTATTGTTTGTGACATCACCGACAGGTATTCTGTTAATGGAACTCCAAGGTAAAGTTTAATCTTATATTTAAGACTGTATCATAGTTTTTCCTTACTCTTGGTACATAACTCACTTTTTTTTTTTATGCTATGGACAGTTTATATTCAACTATATATTGTTTTCATCTTGTCTCTCTAAGTTTTATCAAAATTAAATGCATTTATTTTGAAACTGAGACAGAAAAAAAATTTCTTCTTTTTCTGTCTCTCATCACCTTATCTCATTTACCATTCTTTAAATAATTTGATAGTTGATTCATATGTTGATTAAGCCTTTTATTATATCTTGGTAAGTTTGAATACCTGGCTTGCAGCTCTCATTATGTGGAATTAGAATGCATAATTTATGACCATATTAGTTGTGATATATGGAAACAAATAGTTTTAACATTGTCCTGATACAAAAAGAATTTAGTAATATCTTAGATGACTGAATTTTTGTGTGAAAGATGATAAGCTAAAGAAAATCAACAATGTACCAGGAAATCATTCAGATATGTGCAGTATAAGCTTTTCTATGTCCCAAGAGATCAAAAGAAAAGTATGTGGGCGGTGCACTTATCTGCTTCTCGTCTTGAGGCTTACCAAAGTAGTTGTCAGTGGAAGATCTGTATTGAGCCAATAGGGCATTCAGTATTAAGCAGAACGTATGATCTTTGTCCCCTTGGCAACAGTTGTGTTTAGCAGAACACAAAATGTGTTGCTCTAAATCATTGCTCTAATTGGCACCTTTGTTGACAGTCTCAGAAGAAAGGTCAAGATGTGGTTAGGCATGGGACTGATGTACTGTCTTACAGCTGCAGCCTCCTTGGCTGAATGCAGCAATTTATTAAGCAGGCATTCACTTTTTAAATTCCTACTGATATTTTAGCAGATTCCATGACTAGATACTATTTGCATTTAATATTTTTTCTTTTTTTATTATTTTTTCTTTTTTTTTATACTTTGCTACAGATAGCGTGCTTACTGCATTAAATCCATGTTAGAAAAAAAGGAAAGTGAGGTGCCAAGCTAGTGCAAAAATACCTGTAACCTGGTCACTTAATAAATTTGCTTACTGTTGACAGTCATTGCTTTATACAGTGGAATATTAACACCACCTAGGCCAAGCTACTTTGGGTATTGGAAAAAAGTACATATTAGAACACCTGAATTTAAAAATGTCTATTCCATATATAGTCATATTCTATGAGATGTAGGCACTCAAAGAGGGTGATTCAGAGCCCTAAATTAGTTGACTAAAGTTAGTGTGAATACCTCCCACAGTAGCAATATGTTGTAGAAGGACAGAAAGCAGGCAAGTGAAGAGAGAAAGGGAGGAATGGAGTGATAAGGACAATAAATGAAGTAAGTCTATAGTGAACTTCAGAAACTATTAGAAATTATTAGGAGTTTTTTGACAAAAGGAAGATCAGTTTGCTTGTTGTAGCACATGCTCTAAACCAAGAAGCACCTTCATAGGTATCTGTAACAATAGTGTAGGTGTGACACTTTCAGCTGTGACTATCTGTATATCCATTTGTTGTACCTGTATTACAATTGTCCCTGCAGTCCCCAGTCAGTACCGGAGGATTAAAGTACAGATATAAATAATTCCTTCTTCAAAGAGCTTACAAGAAAAATGGGATTCATAGGTGAAGAATAGGAAGGCAAAGGGGAGAAGAAAGAATGAAATTACCTGCTCAAAGTCATGAAGGATAATAATTCTTTCTTACTACATGAAACATGTACTACGTGGACTACAATCTATAATCCCTTACAATTTCCATGCGTGAAAGGATTTATAATATACATTACTTTTGGGAATTAATTTGTTTTTTAAAAAGTTTGCCTTTAGTAAAAGAGAAAGTATTTATACTCGTGAATAATGGTACCACAGTAAACAGTCTCATTTAAGTTTATAAGGGTTGGGTAGAGTTCTTGAAAACATAGTCCTTTCACAGTATTATGGGTTTTATTGTGTTTTATTGTATTCAGTATTTTATTAAAATAATTAATTTAGGCTGTAGGCACCTTTTTAAAGTGAAATCAAGAATTCTGCATTCATCTGTCTGTAAATTTATTAGCTCATTAGTCACTGTACAAGTGGATGACAAATCTCCATTTTTCATCCTCAAAACCAAAGGTTACTAAAGGACAACATCCAACATGTCCCAGATTTTCAATTTTTATTTATTTTTTTTTAAATTTGTATTTAACATCTACTTAAAAGACTTTTTGACATTTAATGGGACTGCTACAAAACTTTCTTGTCATGCATGGACATATATATTCCCACACATACTAATGCTTTGTACCTGTCCTTTTACCTATCTACGTATCCATCTATTACCTTGTGTTGTGTAGGATAAAAACATTTGACATGTAATCATCTATTGAGATCTAAGTATCTCTGAGAAATTTTCCATTAGAAATTGTCATTATTAGGCATGTAAAGTAAGTGCACAATAAAAAAATAAGTGTTATGGTTTGGGAAGAAATGGGAAGCAAATTCTTCAGTTAAAATCAGTAGAGCTGTTATTTCACTTGCTGTTCTCTTTGATGGACTTTCAGTTTGCTGACTCACTGTAAATTGACTCTGTTGATACAGTTTTGAAGGTTCATATGCTTATTTTTGGTGAAGCTAATACCTGAGTCATCAGTTGTAGATTCAGGGTTTCCCGTTTGTAAGAACTCATAGTACAGATGGTCTGATATCAATCTGTTTCTAATGGCTCTTTTTCCAAAAGTACACTATATTGGACTAGAGCAATATTTCTTGATCGTATGTGGATTTCCTAAATTGTATCATATTTTAGATTTGGGGTTAGATTTAACCTGGGTCATCCGTTGAAGACATAATGGTACTGTGTGTATTATATTATGGATGCAATTTAGCATCCAATGCCAGTAATACTAAGTCTGTTTGATCTTACTGTGTAGAAAGCTTCGGCTGTATACCTGTTTAGTTGCAGAGAAATGCTAATTTCAACTTGCATTCTTTAATTTGGTAACATTCAAGAAAAGTATTTAAGCATGTTGCCTTCTGCCTGAAAATACTGAAATTAATTTATATGGCCATTTATCCTATTCAACAAAAACATGTGGGTTTTTGATTAGCTACAGAAAAGCATAGTCTGTGTTCGATGCCTGATGGCTATAGTTTTCTTTCAATAGGCTCATAAATTTTGCCTCTTAATAGAGAGAAAGTGAACTAACACCTGTTGCAGTGTCACATATTTAGATATTTGAGCTTTATAACTACTGATTGTTGAGATTTTTACAGTCCTAGAAAAAATCCTAAATGTTAAAACACTAGAAAAAAATTAAGATTTGCTTCTTATTGTACCTATCACTTTATAGTTCTTCCCTTGCTAACTTTCCATACTTTTTTGGTCATTTTAATAGATTGTTCAGATATATTGGATTAAGAATGTATCCTTGGGTGACAACTACTGCAATCAGTCACTATTTTCTTTGTTCTTGAGTAGAGACATAAGCCCTTTCATTCCACCACTATCACATTTTTCTTTACTGTGGAGCAGGTGCCAGACACTGAATATATCTGTAGCATGGCATATATCAACCCTGCAAATGTCAGGGAGCACATTGCCAACATGATGCAAGTTTTGTGTTTTGGCAACAGAAAGACATTTCCTATACTTCTCTTGTTGGCGTCCTGATAAACCTAGAAGGAAATAGGACACATAGACTGGGCAGAACGTGGAGTCATGTTCTAAGAGCGTTACGTTTAGATTCAGCTGGAACATTCTGAGCTACTTATGCTGTTCTTGATTTTCTGCTCTCTTACAACATCCACACTAAACATATTTATTTTGCTTGCTTATGTACACACTGTTGCTTAAAAGTGTTAAAATTTTTTGTATGTCTGAATTACAAAGCAATGTATACCTCAAAAATGGCTAAAGCAATTGGCTTCGCTTAGTAGCTGAAACTGTGTTTAAATTCCCTTTAAATCTGCATCTGTCTTTCCACCACCAAAGGTGATTTGGAAATAAATAAGAAAACCACTTATGAAACAGAAGTGGTTGTTGTATTATAATGAAGAAAAAAAAGTGGTTTACCTCTTACCAGAATAGTTAAAAGCTGTTTGTGGTTTAACCCCAGCAGGCAGCTCAGCCCCACACAGTCACTGGATCACCCCCCACAGTGGGATGGGGGAAATGAATCAGAAGGGTTAAAGTGAGAAAACGCATAGGCTGGGATAAATTTAGTTTCATAGGAAAGCAAAAGCCACTTACACAAGCAAAGCAAAACAAGGAATTCATTCACCAAGTCCTGTGGGTGGGCAGGTGCTCAGCCATCTCCATGCAAGCAGGGCTCCATCATGCGTAACATGGGACTTTGGAAAACAAATGCCATCACTCTGAATGTCCCTCTTTCCTTCTTCTACCCCCAGCTTTATATGCTGAGCATGGCATCATGTTGTATGGCAGATCCCTTTGGTCAGTTTGGGGTCAGCTGTCCCAGCTGTGTCCCCTCCCAACTTCTTGTGTAGCCCCAGCCTCTTTGGTGGGGTGACGTGAGAAGCAGAGGTGTTGAGGCTGTGCAAGCACTGATCAGAAATATATAAGACAGATGGGTGTTATCACAAGTGTTTTGGTCAGAAATCCAGAACGTAGCACCATACAGTCTACTATGAAGACAATTAACTCTATCCCAGCCAAAATCTATATAAAATAAAATTCAGGATACTACTTATTTCATTTATGTCTTGAACACAATGTATTCTTCATATAAATACATAACATAATAGTTTCAAAACCACTGTCTGTTCTTGGATCCAGTGATGTACACTTCAGGAAAGATCACTAATGTCTAAGTTATTATCCTCATGGAATGAAAGAGAAAAAAACATTTTTGTTTCATATTTTTTCCTTCATATTTTGAATAAAAAAAAATAAATTTCCATATAAATATGTAGCTTCTGTTATAAACTGTGACTACTTGTCTGAGGCTATAATGTATATCCTTGGGTCAGTTAAAGACAGGATTAGATATAGCGTGGCTCAGCTTTGGTTTTTTGTCATTTTTTACTGGTAGCGAGTTTATCTCACTGCTTGTGTTTCCATGCAACCCTATGTCTATGTGAAGTCACATTTCACTTTCTGATGAATAAAGTCCTTCTGATTTCCTCTCATCAGTTGTAGGACTCATAAGTGGGGTGCAAGTGTCATGTAGTTAGACTAAGAATATAATATATTTAGAATTTATCAGCGTAATTGTGTGTTTTGTTTCGTTATTCAGAACTTATCAGCACAATTGTGTGTTTTGTTTTGTCATTCACTTTCCTTTATAGTGTTTACATGCTGAGAATTTTTTTCCTGGCTTTCTGGAAAAATGCCAGCCTCCAAGGAAGTTTCTCTTCCTCTTCCTTTTTACCTTCTTATTCAAATGCTCTTGTGTATTCAGCAAGAGGATGCCAGCTGCATGAATTCAAGCAGCAGAGAGTGCAGGAGAAGACAATTTTAGCACGACTCACTGCTTTCTGTGGTTTTGCACATTGCTTATTGGAACCTGTTGTTCATGTGCTGGCTAACATTGTAACGTGTGGCAGTGTGAGATGGACAGCTATTGAACACCAGCATTCTAGAATTCTGGGAGAAAAACATGCCATGCGTTTTGGGGTTTTTTTTGTTTTTGTTTTTTGTTTGTTTTTTTTTTTTTTTTGTGATTGTTTGACAATGTGAGAAAAAGCAGTTTTCTGGTCATTTTAACAGCGATTTACAATCATTTAGTTTAGTGTCTGTGGAAATGCATAGTGCAGCTCAACTATGCTGTGAAAGCCTTTCAATGCCCGAGTGTTAGTGTTGAGCTGTCCTGCCTTATGTAAGCCAAATGTTTTCGAAATGGAGCCGCTTGCAGAAATCTTGTCTCAGGAGAGATGTGCCAGGACAGGGGCAGATTGGTTTTGACTTAAGAACTTGTAACCATTTTTCCCAGCCAGATTAAATATTACTAATGACAGCAGTTCTACAGGGAAACACAAGTGAACATTCAGTAGCTAACTGTACAGGAGAGAGAGAATATATCTTCTCCATGCCTGTTGTTTTCAAAGTCTAGTCTTAGAAAATTAAAGGACAGGAGAAAAATAAATTATTAATACTGCTCATTAAATTTTAAACGTACAAACATATCTTGAAATATAGTAGCAGGAGGGTGATAAACCCACGCCCTTTCCACTTTTTTTCAGTAGTGGACATGTTTGCGCAACAGCACTCAAGCACAGCTTCTTACTGCAGGTGCTTTTACCATTTTGGGAGTTCACTGCCCTTGTTTTGTTAGGCTCAGCAGTTTGAAAGTGTTGGCTCACCCGCAGTGCTTGCAAATATATCACTGTCCATGCTGCCTTTGCTTTTTGTATTTACTGGTGTCTTATGCTTCAGGGTTTCCAATGCCCTTGAGAAGCTGTGATCATTTTTTACATCTGAAAGAGTGCCAATTCATTTATTAAGACAGAGTCTGTGAGGCCCGGATAAATTTATTCCATCTAACATTTAATAAAACATTAAATTAAAAATGTGACTTATGCAGTGACATACTCAGCATTATCCTTCCAAGGTTTATATTTGAGTGTTGCAGGGCCCCACCTTTCCAGAAGGTAACGTGCTATCAATCTAGCTCTGAGGTGACAAGGCCACTGATGTTTTTCTGTGGTGGTTATTTAATAATTAATTTTTCATTGCTAGTCTGTTCAATAAATGGATTGCAACATTTAAGACCAATTTAATAGGTTTACAGGTCCCTTATAAATTCCAACAATGATAATGGTTAATAGGAGAATAATGAATTTGCTCTCAAAGATCTCAAGATCAATCAAGCAAATTAAATCTGACCTAGGCTGTGGCTGCCAGAGTGGTTTTTTGTTTGTTTGTGGATTTTTTTTTTTTTTCTGTAAACTATACCCTGTGTGGATAACCCTATCTGGTGATTTGTTGAATTTCTTACTGTTTCACTTGTCATATTAATTTAAATCTTTAATCTGAGGACATGGAATGCATATGAAGTGGCATATTAAATCAATATTATGTTGCAAACATCTCCGAAGAGGGTGCCATTGTGTAGGGGAATGCAATAATAGGAATGATAAAAAGAAATTGTATTTTGATCTTTCCACATATGTTATTGTAATGCTGTTTACCTATTTCAAAAACCATATACATTTGCTTGTAAAGGCAAAACCTTTCATTGGGCTTTATCACATACTCAAAATACAAAGTGAAAAAAAAAAGTCCAGGTGGGGAAGCCTTGCCAGTTACTCTGAAGATTTGAGAGCATCAGCCCTACAAAGAAGGAGTCTATTGCTTAGCAGGGGTTTGCTTGGCATTTAAAATAGATGGTTCTTGGTCTCATTAGAGTTCATGGTAGTCGGAGATAACCTCATTAAGAAAGTTAATAAAGGAGGAAGGTACATTTGGTTTATCTTCTTGCTTTATGTCTCACCGAGAGCCTGATTTTCCACTTTTTTTCAAACTTTTCTGTATAATCACTTGAACTGGGGTGATTCTGGCATTTCACAACTGTTTACACAGCTCTTTATTATTGCACGCACAGTACACTGGAAAGGGATTGAAAGCAGTGTTATTCATTCCTGGCTCTGAAACTATCTTACTGAGCATCCATTCACTTCATTACCCATTTTGTGCATTTGTAAAATACAAACCAAGTTGATGACCTCAGTAAAATTCATGGATTAAAAATACTGGATAAGAACATAATATGTGAGATTCACAACAGTAGGAAATTAGGGCATTCATTTTTCCAGAGCTTTGAGATCTGACTTAAGATCTTTTCTTACCAGTTCTTTTTTTAAGTAATTCTGCTTAGACAGGACATTGTCAAAAAATTTTTGATATAACCTGAAAAACAAGTGGAAGGGAGAGAGAACTCCACACAACAACCACATCTATTGTAATCTAGATTCTAAAGAGAACAACCTTGGGTAAGACTACAAATCTAAACCAATACGTCATGTGACACACCAAGGTATTTCCTTAGCCTTCCTTGTTCTTGACGTGGACCAAGACCACCACCTCTCAAGCTTGCAGACAGCGATGTAGCAAGTAAACATTGCCTGGGCAGCAGTTAGCTATGGCTGCTGCTCCAGTTTCTTGCTGAACAGCTTCTAGAGAGAGAATAGGCTGTGTACGAAGGGCTTGAGAAAAGCAGTTGTTTTGGTTATTGCAGGTAGAAAGAAAATGAACCTGGAATGTTATGTTGTACTACTAAACTCTAGAGAGAGGGTGGGAGGATATTGTAGCAAAATATAAGAGGAAGAGTTGGGCATGAGGGTATCATAGGATGATAAAAAGAGGAGAAAAGCTGGTAAGCCTCCATTGCTACAAGAATTAATTATTTAGCCTTGATTAGTGAGGACTTAATGTATTTAGGACAGGTACTACCTATCATTAACTTGTGGTGGCCTGTTTCCAGTTTGGGCAGTACCTGATTAGTAGTTACTATCAATGTTGATGTCTATCCTGACAAAAGTAGATATTTCTCTACTGTAAGTTGATCAGGTGGTGTAAACTGGATTTGTCGTGCTGCAACCCATCAGTGTCACCTGCTGTTATTGCAATATTTGGCATTTTCAAATTTGGATTCACCATAACAGAATCATACAGTAGTTTGGGTTGGAAGGAACCTTTAAAGGTCATCCAGTCCATCCCCCTGCAATGAGCAGGGACATCTTCAACTAGAAAAAGTTGCTCAGAGCCCTGTCCAAGCTGACCTTGAATGTTTCCAGGGATGAGGCATCTATCACCTCTCTGGGCACTCTGTGACTACTTATCTTGTGATAGGAGACATTGGTGACCATTTTCTGCACACAGTGGTTGCCAGTCAGTGACCATTTTTCCCAACAGTGAACAGTCATCACTGAGAAGCAATAGGCACTGACCGGTGAATGCAAATTGCTCTTACTGCATAGCAGCTCACCAGCAGGGTATAGCTGTGTAGGCTCTTCTTTTGGGGCAAGGAGATGCAGAAAGCAGTTACTGCTTCCGGCCAGCTATAGGTCCGTAATTAGTTTCTGCAGTGACTTTGTGATTCACAGCAGGTGATGAGCAGCGATAGTTTGCTAGTGAAGTATGTAGTGACTTCAGATAAAAAGCCTGGGGCTGAGGAGAGGGAAGATAGGAAATGCAGTAGGCAAATGGAATTACTGTGGCTAGAAGACAGAATCAGGTAGCAATTTTTTTTTTTTTTTTTTTTATAACAGAAGATACAACAAACAAGATTTTGAAATAGAGAAGAAAGGAGATAGGAAGAGGGATTACAGGATTACAGAATAGAAATTTCAGACTGAAATTTTAAGTGGCTCACCCCTTCCTTTTCCTCATGCACTCTCCTTTAGTCTAACAAATGTCTTGATACTGCTGTGGCTGAAATCCACTTAATATTTAGTCTCTGAATACCCATGCAATTTCAGTGAAGTCACTCCTGAAACATTGTGGGAGATTCAAATTCAGTTCATATGGGCCTGCATATCAGTCACTAAATCCCATGAAGTGCTATTTTCTAAAGGGTGGGAGGAGCATTGGTGGGTGGCTTGACTGAAGATAAGCATTAAGAATAGATATGATAATGAGATTTGTCCTTGATGTACAGTAAGTGCACAGAAAGAATAGCAACAGCAGATCTATGAAGTTGGAAGTCTATAGGGGCAAATCAGAACATTTAGCAACTATTCTCTCTCATAGAAACAGTAGGAAAATTTAGTAAAAGTAGTACCTTACTGATGGCTCCATATAGACAAATGGAAGAGTATAGTAATTTATTTAGTGGTTTTTTTGACTTTATTTTATAAGGTTAGCAATAACACTGCAAACACAGAAGTGATGCAGAATGATAATGTGCAAATTTTTAGTGGCCCTTTAAATTCATCCTGATGCTACAGAAGTCAGGCAGGCATTTATTGCACTAGTCCTTACTATTGAGGAGAATTTGACTTGATGTGTGAAATACCTTTTTGTAGCCTAAAATAAATTTTGAAGAGGGAATGACTAGAAATACAAGAAATTTTATTTCCTTACCTGTTAGAAGTGCAATGAAATAACTCTTAAGAAATCAGCAAGGCCTGAGTTTTTTTAAATTGTACACTCAGTTCATTCCTATTCTCTAGGTATGCAACTCATATATAAAATCAACATTATCTCTATTACAATGTCATCACCTTTAACTCTCCTTCTCTTGGAGATAGTTATGTCTATGAATTTGGTTGTGAGAAATCTTGTTCCTTGCACTCTGCAAACAGTTCTTTGGGTTGGGCAGAGTGCAAGGATCTGAGCAGGAAATGTTGCTGCTATGTACTGAGAATTCTTCTTTAGCCTATCCAAAGAACATTTTGTATTTTCTGTAGTGTTTTCAGCTCGATATGATTGTAACCTTCTAGAAATTGGTGTTAATGTTCATTCATTTATCGTATGGAATCTTATGTCACTCCTTAAATACCTCTTATGGTTGGACATGCTATTTAAAAGCCTGGGCTTGTTAATAAAGTGTAGTATGGGAGATGTCAGTTCATTCTATTTTGGGTTTATGAAAAATACCATTTCAGCTCTACAGTATTGTAACATTTGAAAAATGTTGACTTAAAGACAATCACTGCATATTTCTGCAGAGAATGCTTTGAAGACATTTGCTTTTTAAAAAATATCAGATTTTAGGCAGACAAAATGACTTCCAACTCCATCTAAATTGTTTCTTTTGTGTTACTGCTACTTTCAGAGGACTCTGGAGGTGTTTAAATGTCCACATAATAAATTTGATGTGGGTTATTGTTGCCTCCTTTTAAACCTGGGATCAACATAACACTTAATTTTTTTTTTTTAAAATGAGTTTCCAAATAAAATGCAGTAGTTAGTTAGGTTTTTGCTTACTGACTCAATTCCTTAATTTTTCAGGCCATGCCATGGAGGATCAGAGAGGTCATTCCTCAGGGTACTTTTTTAACAGTAGACAGCATCAGACGGAAATTCAGTGAACAGTGAAAAGCTCCAAAATGGAAACGTAGCAGCATTTCCACTGAACTTTTTTTTATCCCATATTTCTAGTAGCAAATTTATGCACTGAAAAACTTATTTTNAAATATATATATATATATACTGTCCAGTGTAGCAGCCAATGGTTTTGTTATTCATATAAATACCTAAAGCTCCTTAGAATTCAGCTGGGCTCTTAGCTTCAGTGACGTCTTGAAGGAATATGATAAAACATGCTTCCCAACGGCAACTTTCTCCTTTCCTGGGAATAAGCTACTTGTTATTATGAGAAGGTAGTCACTGTGGTCCTCTGGCTCTGTTAGACCTGATCAAATAACTTCCTACCAGAAGTGGCCAGCTTCTTATTCCCTGGGACAGAAAAAATGTGTTTCTTCCTCTCCACTCTATTAATAGTGTTTAGATTCTAATGGATTGGTCTTGAGGAATTGAATTCATACCTGCTGAAAGCACCAGCTCAGGCTTGATTCAGTCAGCCATATAGATCATTTATGGACCACGGGCAGACTCAGGGCAATGCTTTTTCAAAAATAAGTAAGAAAGTATGATATGAACTCTGTATAAATCCACATCCGACTTATAACAGGTGGGTTGAAGTAAAAGTAATTTAGAAAAAAGATTAGTGTTCCTTTCAGGAATATGCAGATTAATGAAGTAATTAGGACAGAGGGCCAGATCCTCAGGGCGCTGTAAATCATCATCACTTAGCTGAAGTTACTGAAGCTATGCTGATTTATAACACCTAGAGAATTGATCCAGTAGCAAATCCTTAGTGATAATGTTGGTGTTTTCTCCTGGTAGTGGAGCTGCAGGCATCCAGAATGACAGTTGGTTTGAGGAGCAAGTTCAGAACAGAATACAGATAAAAGACAACATGCATATTTAGAGCATGTGGGGAACTTAAGACTGCAGAAGACCTTCTGGAGTTTCTGTGTTCAGTTCCTTTTTACTGTTGCAAACAATGACATCTTATCATGCCTTTCAAATTTTTTCTTAGAAACGAAGTGGTTGGTTGAGGCAGGATGGCATTTTAAGCACAGCATTACTCTGAAAAACAGATTGAATAGAACTTTTATCACATGCTGCCCTCTGGTTTCTTTTATGATCGCTATTTCATCTTTCACTTGAAGAAAGAAGGAAACTGCAGATTAAAAAGGTGGTAGTGGGGGGTGTGCTGTGTGTTTTTGTGGCTGGATTGATACAGATGGCCTATGTTTCTAGAACAGGTAGCATTGAGGAACATGATAGAAAGGCACTACAGCCAGTAAGTTGACTTGGTGGCTTGCAGTGAAGTATGAAGCTTCACTTAACTTGCCACCTGAGGTGTCTGTTCATCTGGGAATGGTCGGCACACCCCAGCTCTCTGGGCTGTGTCTACTGAGAAAGGAGTTTGGTCTGACTAATCTGTAGTGCTGGCAGCAATATGCAAAGCCAGAAGGACAACAGCTTGGCTTACAAGTAGCATGCTGAGTCTGCAAAGACCAGATAGATTGAAAGACTGTCTATTGACTTGTAAATTCAGGAAATTTGATAGTGAATCCTGTGGTGTACTGAAAATGCAAAAGTGTTCTGTACTGTTTATGAATGCAATTTACAGAATAGGATTACACTTTAGATGAAAATCAGCTTTTTATGCAGAAGTTCTGAATAAACTCTGAAAATTTTTGATTAGTAATGATGTGTAACCTCGGCTCCACAAACATTAGAAATTGTGTGTCGTTGTTTTTAGCTAGAGATTTTTGCTTGCTTCAGTTACCAGAGGAGTGCATATGTGACGATGTGATTTGCAGGGGGGAAGATGTGAGAGAAGGAGAGAAAGGAGGGCTTTTTTGATCTTCCAAAATGCAGTTCCTGATTACTGATAGAGAAGATAGCATGAATAAGCATTTGGTGTTCATTCCCTAAACTCACTATCTTTTATTTGAATTTATCAAAATTTCCATATCTCCAGAGAAGAATGAAAATGAACATTTTGCTGAGAAATGTGTTATGATATTTCTAGACGTATTTTTTTTTTCTGACTAGCTTTGAGAGTCTCTGATGTTTTTCAAATTCAGTTAAGGTACCATCAAATCTTTGCAAGGCAATGTATACAGAAAATCACAGTCATGAAACACTAATAAAAGTTATCAAGCTTGTTGTCTTTCCAAACCCGCATGTTCTTATTTTCATTATCAAATACAGCATATTTAGAATGAGAGCTGCTTTATTTATTCAACTAAATTGTTTTGAAACAATAAGAATAACAAAAGATTTCCATAAGTGTTTTGCTGGAAAACTATTATTTACTCCTCCTAAGAAAACATTGTCTCTCCTGTGGCAGTGTAGTTACATTTCAAATCTGGAGATAAATCATATTAACATTAAAGAAATTTTAAGAAATAGCCTGCCTATGGTGAACAGGTTCAAATATCTTAATATTTAACTGGTGAGGGGTCGTGGTTTCGGGGTTTTTGGTTGTTTTGTCTCTTTGGGTTTTTTAGAGAGGAAAGGTGTTTTTGCTGTTTGTTTGTTGTTGATTTTTTCTTGCTTTGTTTTTAAAAACAGGTCAAAGAATTCAGGTCATGAAGAAGTTCATAACAATATCTGGTAAATCAAGGGTTTGAAACAGGACACTGTCGCTTGCATGGATAACATAAATTCAGATAATATTTTAAGTATCAGTAGTAGTGCATGTGTTCACTGGGTTAGTATTCTTGAGGAAGTTGCACAAGAGGAGACAAACTCATCCAGGTCTTCAGGAAAGTGGCAGTGTGAAGGAGCTTTAGAGGAAAATGGGCTAATTTTGTATAGCACTACCATTCTCATTTGCATTCATCACTATAAAAAATTAGTTGGGGGATGAATTGCATAGTTTCTTAAGGAGCTCACACATATGAAAATACAATTTGGATAATGAAATCTAAATGTTAGAAACTGTTTGCTAGCTATAACATTTAATGGGAAATGGTACATGTTAAATCAGCAGCAACACCAACACCTAAGAGTTATTTTAGTATATTGCCCAGTAAAGGGCGCTTTTTAGACATACTGCGAAATAAAAGTGATTGACACAAATTGACTACACTAAGAAAAATGAGATTAAATTGGTAAACTTGACTTTTTCACAGATTTGTGCATATTCTCACTATTGTAGACTGAAACTCCCTTTTAATAGTAGTTGCACCAATGTGAGCTGTCCTGGTCAATTCCCCTGGGTAGTAACCATCATCAGGAGTCTGTCTGTGGATGTACTTCTGTCTGTGCTTGATGCTGTGCAAGACAACAGCTGAAATGGATCTGCTGCACTTCATCTGTGGTACAGAAGTTCTGATACTGTAGATACTAGCAATTCATTTTGAACAGCAAAATTCAATGCATGTATGGAAAATCTAATATGCTCTATCCAGTTGCTTTGCAGTAATCTTGATTTAAAAAAAGATTTAATTAGTCAGTACAAAACTGATGGTACACATGTCGTTAAGGACATTGGAGAAAAAGAGTTGAACAAGTCAAAACCTCAAGAAGAATTAAATTAGGGTAACCAAAAAACCAAAACTGGAGCAAAAGAAGATGAAATTTATCGACTCCACAACTTATTAGAATGTGATCTTGTTGATATTTGACTTTAATACCACGTTTAGTAGGAGATTTAGAGCAAGTTATTTGATGGAGTCACTATAGTAAATGATGTTAAAAAGATGAAGAAAAATAACAATCTGGAAGAGTCTTTACATGGACTAAATTTTCACTAAGTCCTTAGAATACTTCTGTTTTATTCTTGGTTGCAATTCATGATAATACGTTTCTTTAAAAAGATAGCAACTGAGCAGTTGGGAAAAGGACTCGTATTTTGCATTAATCTGGACTTTGCATTTTTTCTCAGGCCTATATCTGCAAAGACTGTTTGCCCCTTTGCTGGGAGCAGCTGGACATTGGATAGGAAGAGAGAGGGAAGAGGAAAGTTAAGACAAATGATGGGACTTGCCACACAGCAGAGACTTGAAATTTGCGGGGCAGAGCAGGGAACAGAGGTGCAAACAGTTGTAGGAAGGATGGAGGAAAAGGTTGCTCTGTTTTTCTCCTTTATTTTTTTTCTCTAAGGGACAGTCACTTCTATGGCATTGTTTGCAATAGGCAAGCTATTGTAAGCTAGCTGATCTGGGAGAATGCATGAGGAAGAGACAGAGCAGGCCAGAGAGAGATTTGTCTGTAGTTTTTTCTTATTTTCTCATTTCTGGTACATTCAGAGGTTTTTTTCCATGTTATGTATCTGGTTTTCCAAATTAATCTCTAATACAGCTCAGTCTAGGGAAAAAAAAATAGATAAAAAAGGGGGAAAAAAGTCTTATTTTGAATTGCATGTAAAGATCACCTGAAAAAAGGAGAATGGCAGGTTTGCTTCCAAACTGTTGCTAAACCAAGTCTAGTCATAGTCAAAAAAGAAATAAAATAAAAGAAGTTATTAGAGATGCTATGCAAAATTTTCCAGATGGCAAAGCCTCAGGAACTTTTAGCCTGATTACAAGTATGAATAACTGACTCTGATGGTTACCAAGACAGCAGCCACCACGTTTGGTGACCTTTCCTTATCATCAAGTGGGTTTGTTGTAGACGTAAATGGAGAATACAGCCAGACTTACTGCCAAGGCCAGTGTTTTGGGGGATTTCAGGTTTCCCATAAGGAATAGACTACTGAAGGAATTTTTTTTTCTGTGATAACTGGATTTTCACCTGAAACTTTGGGATAGGTGTCAGGGTATTATCTTGGCATCTACCCTCAAAAATCCAAATTCTGTGTTAGCCAGTTTGGTGCTATGTATAGGGAATGAGTTAATCAGGAGCAACCACGCATATCTGACGAACAATAACAAGTGTGATAACTTGGAAAGTGTTTTCAGCATGTGGCATTTAGATATTTTGACAGTGTACATGCAACAGTTTGAAGTACCTTACGTGATGCACTGTGGGAACAGTGACGGTATAGACACTTAGTAAGGAAATGTCTAGGATAATGACAGCTACAGGTGAGTAACTGGGTCCGAATATGCCTCTGACAAAACCTTAACATATCACGGTGTATGTGTAGATGAATATTCTAAGAATAGGACTGTAGAGTCAGAATGCATGTGGATATCTCTCTTTCCATAAATGCTGGATTTAGGGAAATTTTCTCAGAGTTATGCTCTCACTGGACCTGACCTTTTTAAGACTGAAACAAACCTAAAATACCAAATTCTTCTGCCTCCCTGTGCACTACCTACAGTAATTTCATAAGGGCAGGCAGCTCTTTGACAGGTATTTGAAGTAACAAGGTTATTTACCTTAGCTATATACATGACATCTAAACTACTAAATTAACAATGGATTTTATGTATTTTCTTAGAAATGCAATTACATCTTCATTTAGGTATAGACTGGCAATTAATGTGAATGCAAATGCAGGAAGATTTTATAAGATTTGCAGCGAGACAATTCAATGAGTTGGGTAGGGCATGATAATATCTTCTCCAGTTTTTGTGTGTAGCATATTAGAATGAGTTTGTGACTTAAAGCCTTTTCCAGCCATCTACAAACAGCAATTTTCATTCACTATGATTAGGACTGAGTTTGATATGAGGTCAGCAGCTGATTCACTAAGTACCTTGACCTCGTTTCAGTGTCTTATTTCAGTACTAAATTCTGTCCTTTTTATCTTTTGTCCCATCAGCTGAGTTCACATCTTTGTTCTGTGCATATGTAGAGGCTTTTCTACTACTTTGTGGTTTTGTTTAGTCAACAGTACTCCCTTTTATATGTATGTTTGTATGTATGTCTATAAATACATCTTTCTACTTACAAGCATCAAATTCTCTTGAACAAATACTTTGTATGTTAACTGTCATTTTGTCTCTAAAAGGTAAAGATAACTCATCCCATGGAAGAGCTGAGCTCAGATCTCACAGGTGTGTGTATACATCTGTGTTAAACTGCTTGATAGGTAGAAGGGATCCAGAGCCTTTCCTGTAACTTCCGTTCAGCCTCAAGACTGTAACAGAATTGTGACAAACTTGAAATTTATGTTTTACAGAGAATTTGTCAAATTGAATTTCTATTTGAATTCCAAATTGGATAGGTCATACCGAATGTTTTTTTTTTCTGCAATTTTTATTTTAAAAATATTTTGAAAGATGGGAATGAAATCTATAAAAGGTTGACAGCAACAGGGAAATCTGGCATGACATTATTTTATCATAATTTACCAGTCATCTTATATTTCATACTTTTTTTTCTCTGTATGTCATAACATTTTTTACCATAGGAATATGCATTACACTTATTCTTCCAGTTTATTTTATTACAGCTTGTGATGTTCAAAGGAAAATTTTATTTTGCGTATTCGAAGTTTTGTTTGACTAGGCATTTTTTTGGTATGTAAAGTCAGTTTTACTGAAGTCAGTAGCTCTGCTTTGTTTGAAGGTAATAGTTGGTCTTTTTTATTATATATGTATCTATTATTGTATTAATGAATATAATTTACATTATTGAACCTGGTAATTCTTTGGGTGAGTTCACAGCAAGGGCACTTTGGGCTGAATGAAAAGTTGTAAAACTTTAGTCAATAAACCAATTAATGTGTCAACAGTGTACACTATTAGGCAGCAGTGCAGTGCTGATTGTACAGCAGTCTTTAACGTTTAATCTGGAAGAGGAATAAGATATCACTCCTTTTTTATTTGTGCTTAAAAAAAAAAAGATGTGAGAGTAGTGGAAAGTAAGAGCAAGTTTACTCAAATTATTCTTATAAATAAATCACTTTTGAATAGGTCCTAGCTTTAAAAACAACAACAACAGAGATAAACAATGAAAATAGTGTAATTTAAGAGATTGCTCCAGCTTCTTAAAACGCAATTTGTTTAGGAAATTAAATGCCTGTTATAATATTCTGAGTGCTATCAATGGAATTAAGTGAGGTTTTTATTTTCAGGAAATGATAAACTGTGTTGCAGAGTATGCCACACCCTGCAGTTTCTCTCCCCCCTTGTTTTAAGATTAAGAGCCTCAAGTATCATTAACAATCAAGGCAGGCTTTCCTACAGGAACAGTGTCATTACAAATAAGTAGCTTAGCACTCTGTGCACGTTAATGCACAGAACAAATCCTAGCACTGATTTGCGAGCTCTAAAACCCATTAGAGCACAGGCCCCAAAAGGGGCAAATCGCTGAAAATGTACTAATTATCGGTCAGGCTCTTCAGAAAGACTTTGGGTCAATGCCAGGCATTTTTAACATTTTCAGTAAGTTCAGACTGAGTTTTCTGTTTGGTTCTATCAAAGAAATTGTAGGTAGAGAATTTGTTTCATGCATGTATATGTTGAAACCTTACAGATTTATGTGATGTTTTGTGTTAAAAGCAAATCCATATTTAGTGAGTTCAAGAGTATTGCTGGAATAGGAAGGGCTATCACACTGTGCTGTTTCTGAAACCTATATTCAGCCTGTGCTTGGGTCTTGAACCTGGCCCAGGTTGTATCACCATTGCTACTTGCCTGCCCATTGTCGGGGAGCTGAAAAGCGGTCAGCCTAAAATAATAAATGAGTAAATGTTTACACCAATGTCATGCCTGGTGCACTGCAGACTGTCTGGGGCGGGGAGCTTCTCTGTGAAAAATGGACAATGTGTGAATTTATGGCTCTGTCAGGTCATTCTCGTGTCTAAGGGAATGGGTATAGTGGTTATCGACCAGCAGAGAATTTATATCTAGGATTGACTATCGTTTTTCAGTACAATGGATTGTTTCTCACACGTCTCATAAATAATGTGCAGCTTTTCATTCAAACTGATGAGTATACCAAAAAGTTGTATTTTCTGCTTTCTTTCTGCTTGGTGTTCAAACAGTGATGACATCTTGCCACTTTCTTCTGCTGCTTTTATATCTATGAGACCTGAGAGAGAAAAGAAGATAAACAACTACAGAAGTGCCTACTAGCTTATTTTTTTTTTAAGCAGTCAGAAGCCATCTGTTAAAGGATGTGTACTGACACTGTCTCTCATCCTGGCTGAGTCAGTGGTGATGGGAATGGTTCTCTACGCTTTGGCATCCCAGGCTGAAAATGTTCCAGGAAGGTGGTAGAAACTGAAGCTTCCACTAAGTAAAGGGGATGTTCACTGGCTTCAGTGAAACTTAATTCATTTTTACAGTACTGGATAGGCTGGCAGAGGTTTTAAAGCACATTTTTCTCCAAATAAGCTATTCATTCATGTATGAACTAACAAAGGCAACCACTCATGGTCAGGTAAGTTTGTCCCATCTAACTAGAATAAAACCATTGTTTACCTTTTTGGTGAGAAGACCATAGTCCTCCACCACTCTTTCTTTCAGCTGTGCTTGCTGGAGCAGGGGAGAGTGGGAGAAGACAGGGTGCGTCAAATAGTCATAAAAATTCATTGTATGCTTTTCCAGCCTTCATTCTTCATTTGGGATCAGGCTGCACACAGGAATTGCTGGAAAACATTGACTACAAAACTTGTGGTTTTCCAAGTTTCGCAGGGAAATCAGATGTCAGTATTGGGGATATGGAGCCTCTTCTGCTGTGACTATCCTTCTGCCCTCTTCAGAGCCAAGGTAGTACTCACTCCTTTTCTCTGCTAACCGTGTTGGACCCCAGAGCTGTCTGCCCACTTAGTGCTTGTCTAGAAAATGTGTACTTTGGCAGGCCACACTGGGGACAATACTGCAGCTTAATTCTCAGTTTAGCTTGAAGTGAGTCAGCTTTGCTTTTGCTAGGAGTGTAGCCATGGGAAGCATGGTGGCAGCTATTTGCTGAAGTACTTAGAATCTCCTGGACTGGGCAGTCATTAATGGACTGATATAATGGATACACTCTCACATCAAATGTGAGTGGTAGGAACTGTTGTACAGTTTACACCACAGTGGTAATAAGTCTCCTGGGGATTTGCACCTCACAATGCCCTGAGGGCTGAGCATGACTTCTTTTTTTTTGGGGGGGAGGGGATTGATTTTTTTTTTTTGCTTTTGGCAGGGTTGTTTGTTCATTTGGGGTTTTTTGGGGTGCTGTGTTTCTTTTGGTTTTCCCTTCAGCTTCATTCTTCCTCAGAACAAAGATGTACCCATTCTTAAAATGTAAAACTATACCTTATTGTGTTCCTTTTAGGAAGAAAATTCCTTTCTACTGATTTCTAATGCTTTACCTCTACTATCATATGAATGGAAGTACTGCATGGGTTTATGTTACAATGCATTCCTTTTCATAATAAGAGCAAGTTTTATTTTAAAAGGCCTGAAGTGGATAAACCAATAGGTTTTTTCTTAATCTTTATTTTGGTCTGTTTTAGTATTCTTCAGATGTGTTTTCACTGCTGTATATTAATTTGGATTTTTCTTCCCTTGTGTCTTTGTGGAGGCAGATTGTGGTTGCAGACGTAGTAGATCACCAATCAACACTGAAATATTTTGCCTGGATTTTGAACTCTTAATATCAGGGTTAAAGGATATTTGGATTAGGTTTGGTTTGAATTATTTCTTCCTTCTATTTGAGGGAAATACAATTAAGGCTGAAACAAGATCTTTTTTGTTTAATAAAGAGAGAACAGTGTATCCAATATGTGTATCTTTTCTCAAAGTCTCCGAAGTGAATTCATTACAAGGGAAGCTAAAGTAGTGATTTGGTGATAAGGCAGCACGTTTCCACATGGAAGATTTAAGTTCAAATTTACAGCTTTTTCTTCAAGCTTTGGAGCAGCTGCTAATAAGCAGACGTACTATAATTTCTTAACCATTTTCCCCTTGTCGTACACTGAATTGCAGTAATTGAAAATTGGTGCAGAGCCTCTGGTCAAAGAATGAAATCTATTCAGGGGTTCCTGCACTGAACACCTCCTATCCCACGGCAAGGGACCATGCTAATAGAAAGAGTAAAGAAGTGCAGAGTGAAACTATTTCTGAATGCAGGTCCGATGTTAGCTGTGTGAGACATTTTTATGGTTGGATTTGGGGTTTGTTTTTATTGTATTTTCACTTGAAAAGAGAACTTAACTGTAGCTGAGCAGTAATACTTCACCAGGCTTTGCTTGCTATAGCCTGCTAGGCATAGTTCCCTCGGGAACAGCATACTCCCCTCAGATGCCTCTGAGCAGCCGAGGTTTCTTTTCCTTGACCTATGGATTTGATCCCAATCTACAGGGATCCTGGAGCGCAACTGATACTCTCTCCCTTGATCCATCTGAAAGCATATCGTGTCTCTATACAGCTGGTGGGCTTAGACAATGTATACACATAAAAGGCTCAAATAAAAATCACTGACCTTGTTTGCTTATTCTACCATGGTCTTTTTTATCCATTATGGAACTGAGATCAAATGCACAGTGGTGCTGAAAGCAAAAGGCCTGTCATGGACAACCAAGGGAATGTGTGTCCAGTGATGAGGATCAGTGGAGGCGTTGCATCTGAGTAATGTGATGCAGAGTTAAATATGCCTCAAGCTCCCATACATTTGAGTGACAAAGAAGCCTTGCCATTCTTTGTGAGCTTCATCCTTTATGAATTGGTATACATTTCACAGCATAGTACTTCCTTTCTGTATCCCCCATGCCAGTCTAAGTTTTGTGTCTAATCCCTTGGATTCTATCCATGTGTCTAAAATGCATCCCATAAGCTCAGTGAGAGCTTACATCCAGTATTTTGAATAAGCAAGTAGGATTTCTTGAATAGTACTTCATTTGTAAGAATTTCCATGCATGCTATCGGGGTCAAAATTGTGTTGATAGCCCATAAATTTCTCAAGAGAAGAAAGATTATGTGTTCATGATTTACACAGAAAAATTATTCTTCTTTCTGCTGGTATTTGCTTGTGGGTTGGGTTTTTGTTTGCTTCTCAGTAAAAAGGTTGTGTATTTAGAGATGGCTGTAAGTATGTACATTTTTAATTATATAATAGATATGATGCTGTGCCACTCAAAAATGATATGCTGTGATAAAGCACTGAGCTGAGATCTGATGCTCAGTCTCTTAACTTCTTTAAAGATTTTGAATAAGACTTGGTAGCTCACTTATCTCTATAATTAATTTCACATCTGTGAACTAAAAGTGATTCTTACTTTTTCTCTTCCTTATATATATCACTGTTAAATAGATGAGAGAGATTTTTTAAAAAGAATATTTGTATTAAACAAATTGAGCTAGCTGTATCTTATCTGAGTTTTCAGTTAATCCTCTAATTTACTCAAATGAGATTATTAAAAGTACTAAAGTCCTTTTTCACTGTTGTAAAACAGTAAGGAGAAATAAAGTCTTTTTAACTATAATAAAAGTAGGAATCATTATTACAAATTTTTTCAGAGAGCTTTATTCTTGCAACAGTATGAGGAGAATTTTTTTTTTCCCTTTTCCAAAGTCAAATTCACTTTTCCATTCGTATCCCATTGATCACTTTGGAGTTTACACATAAAAACATAATGCTTGCTAAGATTAATGTGTATTTGCATTATATAGAGCAACATATACATTTTTAATGCCTTGCATTCAAATTATAGCTTAGACTCTTTTTATAGCTCTCCTTACTATGAAATTCGTGCCGTTTCATCCAGTGAGTGATTCAGTCTCTAAAGTCTGGCGAAGCAAATAAACATCTAACAGCACAGTGAACAACAATGTTGTACCTTTCAGAACAGCAGTGTTACCTTTAAAACACTAATTTGTCTTCACAGGGCTTGATATAGAATAGTGCATTGTGTTCAGTCTTGGTGCATATTGTTACTAGAATGAGTATTCAGGCAGCTTAGTAATGAGTAAGAGAAAAGCAAAGTTCTGGCACGTTGTCCCAAAACCTAGTAGGTAAGTTGCTAAATAATCAAATATTGGGGTAAGATCTGGGAACAATTAATGAGTTTTAAAATGAAGGTTCTGCCCCAGCTGTGTAAAGTGGACACTTTCAGGGTTTGACAGCAGCTGGAAAGATGTTTTTAAAATTGTAGTTTTTATACCAGGACACCCACTTTTTACCATAAAAATATATTTTCTTTACCTATTACAAAAAAATACTTCAATTTCCACTTGTAGCTGCAAATATATATTTAATTTTCAACATACATTTTCTTTTGCCTCTGAATGTGAACAAAAGTGGTTTCAGTGACTTTAACTAATGGAAATACCCGAAGTAGGATTTGGATTATTCTATAAATTCTTAATATTATTCTGAGACGGAAATAAAAATACCAGAGCTAAACTTCCAAAGATGTTTCATCCTATTTGACAATAGCATATGTATATGCTTCACTTTCTAAGTTTTGGGGCATGCAAAATTGGGGCTTGGTTTCTTATGAAAAGCACCTATTCTGTATGCTCAGTGATCAGCATTATTAATGTTGAGTCTGCAGTAATGGCTATAAGTGCTACTATTATTCTAAAATAAAAATAATAGAATGGTTCAGTTTGAAGGGACCCACAAATCCAGGACAATCTAATCCAGCTGCCTGTTGGGTATAACTTTCTGATATAACTTTGACTGATTCTGAGAGAACTGGGTAAATACTTAAAATAGGTAAAATCGTTATCTAAGAGGTAAATATTCATAAAATGGTAGAGGTTATATATCTACAGATAGTATTTGCAAGAGATGAATTTCATACTAACTCAAAATTCAGGACACCTACCTGCTGGCAAGGCCAAATTGCAGAAACAATTTCTAGCTAATTAGAAAAGAAGAACAAATCCAACAGGAAATTGTTTACAGACTTTGCACAGATCACGAAGTTACTCAGCTAAAGGCGCTGAAGTACTTTTTGGTACATGCCGATATAAAGATTTCCTAAATTCAGACAAGATTTCAAAAACTAGAGCTAGATTTGTTATTTTGAATTTTGGTGAGTTTTGGTTGAATAACAGCTTCTAAAAATTCCTATTGTTTGTTATAGAAAATCAACCCTTGGCTTGCATTAGAGAAATTATTTTGATTTTCATGCATGACACAACCTTCCTAATCATTGCTGCAGTAAAAACAACCTTACTTTTTTCTCCCCTCTCTCATTTTTTTTCCCCTAAAATATTGAAAATTTTGTCTTTATTTCCATGCACATATTGAGAGTTTTTTATTTCACCTACAGGAATTTCTGTGATTCTAAGTGCCAGTGGAAGACAGTAAGCTTAGATTGGGTGTTAGGAAGATATTCTTTTCTGTGGAGGTAGTAAGGAACTGGAACTGGTTGCCCAGAGAAGCTGTGGATGGCCCATTCCTGAAAGTGTTCAAGGCCAGGTTGGTATGGTCTAGTGGGAGGTATCCCTGCCCATGGCTGCGGGGTTGGAAATGGGTGATCTTTAAGGTCCCTTCCAACCCAAACTATTCTGTGATTTTGAGATTCTACAGTACAAAACCAGTAACCTTAATTTAAAAGACCAGTGGGCGTGTTTTGGAAGGTTTTCTTCTTAAATTGATAAAGGAGTATTCAGTCAATCCTTTCCGCGAGCATTTCTGTGTAATGCTGAAACCTTAAGCCACTGAAGCTGTTAAGAAAGTGGCTGTGACAGTACTTATGCAATGCAAAAAAGCTTAAAGTATAAGAGAAGCATAATCGTGAGGTTTTTAAGGTTGTTTCGCTATTTACAAAAAAATATTTTAATTTCTTTTGTACTGACTTTTTCATCTAAGTTTGTACTGATTGCTAATTTTAGGTTCTGAGGTTCTGCTTCAGTGCTATAGATTTTTATGTAAAAGAAGAGTCACTAAAATTTAGAATTTTGAAAAATCTACATTTCATGTCACAGTTGAATCACTTTTACTAAAATATAAGTTGTTTTCTTTATTTATTTTTCTTCTGCAACAAGTCAAAAATGAAAGGCTGGCTTTTAAATCAGTTAAGTCCTAGTATGATTTTACTTTTCATGGTGAGTAAAAATAAAAGGACTATCTTAGTAAATTTTTTTTTGTTGTTTTCTCCAGGAAAACGTTTTGGAACAGAATAGGAGATTTAAGGTGATGCTGAGAAAACAAATATTACTGTAAGTCTGTAGATCTGTGATTCAACAGATTTTCAGCAGGCTATTTCCTTGTAGAGCCTTTCAAGGCCTTATGCTGAGACAGTGTAGATGGGTGGTGTCTCACCTGACTAGCACCTTTCTGCAGTAAATAATCTGAGCCATTTTCCTTAGTGATGCTTATGGAATGCTTTGTTGCGCAGGTAGAGAAATAGCAAATCTTTGTTGCTCTAAGGGAAACTGAGCAATCGTGTTGCATCAGATTTTGGAAAGACAAATCTATATGAGTCTGATATCACCTGCATTCAAAGTCAGAGATTTTTTGACTTTCAATTCCTCTTCCTTATAATAACTTGTGTGAATTTGATCACTGAGTCTCTTATCTCTGGCAACTTTTTGAGATAGCATAATATTGTGTCAGAAGCAAGTGGAAAATTCTGAGATGTGCCTCCAGGTGCTAGTCTGGCATGTGTGTAAGTCAGTATCTGTGTACAGTACAGACAGCTGGAGATGGAGTTGTGGGCATGGAGGAGAGGTCTGTTGGTGCATACTGAAAACCTACACAAGCATATAGAAATTCTAATACCTAGTCCCTAGTCAAGATGAGAGGTACCATTGCTTTATAATTGTATGTTGCACTTTTTGTTTTGTGTTGTTTTGGTTGGTTTTGAGAATTAATTACACAAATATTTCAGTGATTTTTTCAGCATCAGTGATCTCCCACAAGTGGAAAACTTAAAATAGCTATTACAGGGGTTTGATGGACAGGAACATGATAGGAAAACTTAGATTAGCTTGGAGTTTCCAATTAAACAGTATGACAGTTAACTTTTAAGGCCAGTGACATTAACCCAATGGTGTATTAACAGAAGTGACTTCAAAGACTATGTGACATCTCATTTCAAATGATTTCCCCAATGTCCAAGAATATCATCTTCTCTATGTTTGCATATGTTGAGTAAAACTGAATCCCTAGATAGTTTGTCTTTATTCATTCTTGTGGAAACTATTGAAACTGCTCTTACTCTTCAAATTTAGCACAAGCTCTTATGCAGTTTAACAGTGCTCTGATTTCATCACTGGTATATTTTTGTTTATCAATACCTTATCCTTGTTCTTCAGTTGCTCTATAAATAATGGATTTCAGAAAGGTTTTGAAAAGTGAAAACTTAACATTGTTCTTTGGAGGGTTAATCCCTTCTGTCCCTGTGTCCTCTCTACCATGCACAGTCTGAGATTTATTTTTGAAATACAGCACTTGAAAGTGTTGCTGTGAGGCTTATACCATGCTGCCTGTTCCTCCCCTCTCTGTGGGAAGTCCTGGTGAGGCCTCAGGCTTGTCTCACACATGCACCAAATTGTCATTCAGAACAAGAACACAATGATCTACTATTGCTCAGTGTTAGCTTACATTTTGGCATCCTTCAGTTGGAAATGCTTTAATTCCCACTAACTCAGTGGGTATTTTTCATAGAATCGTAGAAATTAGGATTCCTAAAAGCCAATTGGATTGTGTAGCATCAGCCTCAGCTATAACAGGAATTTTCTAGACTGATTTGAAAAAGTGAAATCTCAAATCAAGCACCTTTTGCCTTTCATCTTACTAGACTGTGGGGGGTTTTTGTGTGTGAAATCTGTTTTTCTTTAACTTTTCTTTCTTTTATTTCCTTGATTCTTATATTTAGCCTTCAAACAGCTTTTGTTACATGTCTTAACTGTTTTTAAGTTTTAAGACTTTAAGGGTTTTAAACCTTCAACTTAGAGGTTGATATTGCAAAGGAACAAGGACTGTTAACAAGAGCTGAAAACATTATTAGATATTGTAATGCTTGGAACAGGGATGAGATACAATTTTCCTGTCTTCAGGGGAATTTACAGTTACTATTACCAACTAAATTGGTCTGGATGTGTATTTAAATGCATAAAAAGTTTTATTTAAAAAACATATGCTTTCATAATATATGAAGCAGTATGCAAAACTCTCAGCTATTAGTCGATATTTTAAAGTAGCCATATATTTTGAATTTTCTAGTGCTGACAAAATGAGATAATTTATGAGGCAATTTGCAGTATGGCATAAATATATAGCATTCATCAGATAAAAATGGTTGCTGAGGAATTATACCATATTTAGTAGCATTAACTTTTTTGCCCTTTACCTAATGGCATAAAAATGCTTCTGGAATGAAAATAGTTTTTTTCTTGAAATATATCCTCCATTAATATTGCTTGTAATTTCTGTTATGTATCACCAATTATATCTTGGCACTTTGCCTATCATAGTGGGTATGCTGTTACAGTTGCAAACCCATTTGATCTAGAAGACCTGGTGGCCTGGAACAGTGCATTACATTTACAGCAGAGAGAGAGAGAATTTAGGGAGAAATGCAATTTTCCAGAAACTCTTGCTAATGGAGATTGGATGCCTACCAGAAATGATGCTAAGGAGATCTGAGGTATGAGAGCACGAGAGAGAGAGAGACCTTCTGCTCAGTTGCCATTCAAGCCGTAACCTGCTATGACAGTTGTCAACATTGCCCTTTCTGATTTCTCCCAGTTGTATTCCATTTATTATAAGCACATCAAAGAGACGCCTGCTGGGGAATCCAGAGGAGAGTCACTGCAGGGGGCTGGCTAACAGATTTAGTCAAAGGCATCCTTGCCCCCTGCTATGAGCAATAATTTAATGAGCACTTCACGACAACAGTATCAAAATAGGTATGCCCCTTGCTTTCAGTGGGGGGAAAGGGTGAGAAGAGTGGGCTTCCAAAATGCATCACATGGGTTTTTTTGGAGCTAGAATCTGGCCCCCTGTCTTTTTGTCTTGTTACAGTGAGCAGAGTGCAGAATTAAGTTAAAAGCCTGACCTGTTATACAAGATGCATGGTGTTTGAAAGCAGACAAACACTGCAAGGTTTTCTTACTGACTCCCCAAAGATTTATACCTTTTCTCTTTGAGAATAAGAGGTAAGAAGGCCTGTATCGAAGCAGAGGGGGGTTTTTTGTTGTTTGTTTTTTTTTTTTAATTTCAAAGGGAAGATAGATATTACTAAAGCAATAGACAAAGGGTAATTTATAAATCTCAAACTTTTTTGTGGAATGTAAGATAAAAATTAGTGGAATAAAGCAATACAAGGCTTACAATGTATTGGAAATGTTTAAATGAAGGTAGTAATTCTACATGCAAGATATCTGAGTGGCTTTCTCCTGTTGGTTAGGAGAAGGGATGATTGTGCCCTCTACCAGTACAAGCTCTTGCAACTCCATTTTGCTAGAGTGGAAAAACATATACAGTCAAAGAATCACAAACTGTTCTTTAGAATAAAAAGGTTTATTGTCTGAAATCACCTGATCAGATCTGTGGTACTTGTTTGGGGGAGCAACTAAAAGGACACTTCTGAAAAATACCTTATAGCCTCAGTTGAAGCAGCGGGGCTCCACGATGCAGTAATTTTCCAAATATCATGCAATGGTTGCCCAGAGGTATCTCCTCCAATCTCAGGTAAAACAACTAAATGACTACTAAAAGAACTGCACGAAATGCACACATGCACAGGAGAATCATCCACTGAAGTACCAAGAAAATAGCATTACCTGGTAAAGGGCTATGTAGTTTTGTTATATTTTGCAAATCCAGTTAACTGTCTAAAATATAGACACATGTTAATCCCTAGCACACATTTCACAGGGACAGACTTAATTACTTAACTTCTGGGCCACAAAATTATCCTTATGTTAATGTCCTATAGGCTTCTTATAGATCAGTGCCTGTCTTTTAGATTATTCACTAGAGTTTACAAAATCTGTTGTTCTGTGATCCTAATTTAGTTTCTTTTTCAAAGAGAAACTGTAGGAGGCCATTACCAGTAGACTAATATGGGGCAAGCTGTTACTAATATCAAATCAGAATTCATTAAAACACGATGCTGGAGATATCAATCCTTTATTAAAGTCAGGTTATGCCAGTGCATTTCTGTCAATGCAGAAGGTGAATAGTTCACTCAGGATTTCTAGTGCAGTTGCTCATAATTAGCCTACAGGATGTTGAATGTCAGTTTGTTACATATTTATGCCCCAGGGGTCTGAAATTTTAGTTTAACATATAATATAATGGACCTTCCCATTATATCCTGCCTTGTTTCCAGTTTTTCCTTTTCTTCCAATGAATAATCTCTTTTTTACTTACTTACCAGAAAGCCTCTTTTTATGCAAACCAGCATTATTGAAATGAACTTGATCATTTATGCAAACCAGCATTATTGAAATGAACTTGATCAATCTCATTTTCTCACTTTTTCTGGGTCCTACTATGACTTTTAAGCTTCAGAGAAAACAGACAGCTGGCTTTGTAGCTTGTAGGAGTGTGGATATCACTGAAGTCTAGATAACATTAATGTGACTGGGAGTTAATTTGCTTGTCTACGTGCTCTGCATTGTGGGGTGCATCTTTAGGTAAAACAGTTGTGCTGGAAAAGCAGTCTGCCTTCAGACCTGGGTAGTATGAATAAGAGGAGATAAGAGGATTCACAGCCAGAATAATTTCTAACTGATGCTGTTAAACCTTGATTTAGGATATTTCTGCACAGCTTGGCCCATGCTCACAAAATGAAACTGGTGGACTGTGCTGAGATCATAGGCAGTGATTAAACATTTATAGTTAAGGTAGTATACTATGGTATTGCTGCTGCCCAGAGGCAAAGCATTGTAATGCAGATTCAGTATTGCTGCTGCAAGAGCTCTAAAACAAAAGGGGGCTTTAGAGTCTCTTCTTTAGTACTAGCTCCTGGCTGTTCTCAAAACTACCTGTATTCCTCTCTATTTTAGTAGCAGGTTGGGGGGAAAAGTAAGTGAAGGCTGCTAATACTGCTTCAAAACCTGCACTTTCCATCCTTTGTCTGTGCTTTGGGTCTGTCCTCTGCTTCAAGTTTACTCCTATGTGTATTAGGTTACTCTGCTTTTGTAAACTGGTTCATGCAATTAAATTCTGTAACCCTAATGAAAGCCTGAAACCCTATGTAGCTGTGCCAGTGGTGATGGCCCAGTGGCAAGACAGGTAGATTAATTAGAACGTCTGCTGTTAGAGGGACAGAAATTGTTGTAGACTTTTGGGTTTTAAAAACATTCCCGTCATATCTGCAATCAGTTTAGGTGTATGTACGACAATCATGTTTAGAACGGGTGTGTGTGTCTTGTTTATTTTTAAGTGATTTTAAGAAATGATTTCTTGACTGCCAGCAGCAGCTGGTATTATTCAAGAGTCCCGTGTTTTGCTTTGTTTGTATTTATTTGCATACCAGAGACTACTGTTTGCATAATAAGACCACTTCTAGTTTAAGTCCCTGTATGGCTGATTGCACACACGTCTCAACGTGGTACTTTTATTGTGCTGTGCTGAGATCCAGTTCAGCTTTCTCTCTCACAAAGTGTTGACTTGGTAATGTTCATTGTTTCTGAAGAAATTAGTAGGGTCAGGGCAAAATGTTTTTGATGCTAAGTGGCATAATTTTTATGCTTTGAATTTCCTGATGCTGTCAGGGTGGTGGAAGAGGAAATGAGGAAAGGACTTACGGATGTAGATCATCAAATCTTCATGATGCACATGGAAGAGTTGTGATAAGCAAGCACTAGTTTACTGCAATAAATGGCATTGAGAAAATAAAAATGGTTGTCTGCCTAAGTCTCTTAGAGGATGAAATTCTGATATGAGTTCCTGTGGGACATACAGAAAATATTTAAACCTTTTTTTAGTCTGCACTTACTGCTACAACATTGGAATTACACTTTTAAAATCCCTTTGTAAGCATGTATACCATGTGCTTAGAGAGGAATTTTATGATGAAATTACATAACCTGTGATATGATTAGCTAGTGCCATACTTGGACCTAGCAAATAATGTGACGTGAAAAGAAGTACCTGCTGGGGAGGCACCAACTGCAGGGGTAATTATGAGTTTGTAAGTTCTTAATTCACATATAGCTGAATATAAGCATATCTGAAAGCTGAGCATGACCTTTTTTCTGTAACGGATTGGAGATTTCAACTGGTTTCTTAGTGAAAACCATGGTCCGATTGGTCCCTGTATGAGATAAATGGCACCATCTCATAACAGAAGTGCTGCTGCTTTCTTAACTGGTGTTTGCATTTTTTATGAAATTTAGCTACTCTAAGAATTCCTTGAGTGGCAGCCGTGTTTCACAAGCACTTGACTCATGTCAGCATTTGAAAAAGGGAAGAAGAACACAGTTGTTGGCCAGTAAAACACAATTAGAGGCAACATCTTGTTTTAATGCAGAGTTTTGAAAACAGGGATGACCTTTAAAAGTTGTATTGTCTTTTTGCTAGCTTATGACAGAATCTATACAAGCCTGATTTGTCACAACACAGCATCATCAGTTGAGGAGATTTGTGAAACTTCTTGCTGTTTCTTATCTTGTTCTTTTTTATCTTGCTTATTTCCTTCTGCTTTTGTGTTTATCCTATCATTCAGCATAAAGACAACTTAAGCTTCACCCACTGTGAGGAAAAGGGAAGAAGTGCAAATCCACATCTACATGAACATCAGCATGTCAGAAAAAACAGGCATTTGTATGAGAGGAGGATTAGTGAGTCCTTTCTATGGCCTGCAGAAAAAGGAGAGATGGAGCAACCACAATACATAGAAAATGAAATTAGGGCCTTTATGGATTATGCCTTTACAAACTACGGATTAGGGCAGGGGATTGGGAATAAGGTCTGTTCGAGACATAGGAGTTTCTTCAGTTGACTTACCCTTGACCTTAGGGAACTATTTTGTGGCTTGCTTTGCTCGACTGTATCCTAGTATAGGGTGTTTTGTTTTTTGTTTGTTTTGTGTGAAGGTGGAGGGAATTGGTTGTTTGAAACATACTTTGAAATTCTTGGATAGAGCCAAGTGACTCTTACTGCAGGCAGTTGGCATCATTTTTATACTTGTGTTCTGCTGAGAAACAGTCAAGGACAGGTAAAAAGTAATGCCTTTCAAACCTTTCACCGTCTTGCAATGTGTGTAATCATTTACTGTGGTGTAATGTGAGTGTAAAAATGCTACTGAACTAGAAGAAAACAGCATTTTATGCTTGTTTTTTCCAGGTACAGATCACTACACAATGATCAAGACAGTAGCAAGTCAGACTTTCCTGCTGAATACAGGGCACCCATACTGGACAGAGTATGCTCACAAAGTCCCTTGAGAAACCCTCTTTCTCCTTGAAAAAGACACTTCTCATGGGAAGTTTCCAAGCAATCATACACAACCTCCCTTTGTCGATACAATCTACCTCAGTGATGGCTTGAGACTTCATCTTGAAAGTGCAGTAGGAGATACGGCATAATGGCTGAGATAATCATGCTTGCATTAGCATTGGTCATTCATCCAATTTATTATTGCCTCCTCCTGGGTGTGTGCCATACCTGGTGGCCATAAGAGTTAGATAGACTGTGCTATCTTTTGTTGAGCAGTGAACCTGATCTTTCTGCTGCTTGCAGGGCTCAAGAGCCTTTTTTTCTACCTAACATGACTCTGAAAATATGGCCTGACAGAAGAGGCAGTGCTTTCTTGTATCCCCTTAACTGCAGAGCACCTTGCATAATGATGTAGGAGTAAACTATTTGCATTCTCTTATCAACTAGAATTGTTAAGTCAAGTTGGACTCCAGGTACAATGGCTGGAAACAGGCCTGGAGAGGTGGAATCTTACGGAATCAGCAGAGTCTAGAAAAGGAAATAGTTTTCATTGGTCCCACATACTTCCCCCCCCCCGCCAAGACTTTTTTTGGTTGGTGTTTTGTTTTGTTTTGTAGTTGTTTGCTTGGTTTTTTTTGATTGGGATTTTTGTTGTTGTTGATTTTGGTTTGGGGTTTTTATTCCTGATTATAACATATTGTCTATATCTAGTGATCTGTTTTTTATAAACTGTGAAGGAATGACTCCATAAATGTGGGAAATAGCCTATGACATGAAGTTTTAACTCTTTGGTAACATTGTCATTAGCGTCTGTATTTTAAAAAATAAGACAGACTAATTCCCACAAAGCTCCTTCAGTATAAGATCTTGTTAAAGACAAAATGTGTCTCAGCCTTAAGTCATAGTGCACTCTTTAGATAATGCAAATTGCAAAAGCTTACCCAGGTGTATTTCAACCCAATGACCACTATATAGAGCAGATGCCTTTTCTATAATTGATTGTAGTTTTATTTTATTGACAAATAGTAGGTCTGTGTTGGGAGAAAGGCAGGTGATGGACAGTGTTGATCAAAGCACTGCTATTTACATGTGTCTTCTCTGTAAAGGACCCTTTGAAGTTAGTCCTCTTGTTAATTCATTCACCCCTTTCCTTAGAAGGCAGCTTTGAGAATGGCAATGATTAATTTGTGAGTAAATAATATTTTGGTTCTGTCTGGGTCTGAAACATGATAGGACCCCAGCCCTGGAGGTCAGATTTTTTTGCCGATAGTGGACTCTGGTTGACTGCTGTGATTCTGTGAACCATATCAGTATCAATCAGAATAAAACTGCTTTCATGTCTGTGATCTCTGACTGTGCTGTAGAATAACTTTTGTTAGCAAAATTGTGCTTGGGTAGTTTGCTAAAATTTTTTCTCCTTCCTTTGTTTTTTTTTTTTTTTTTTTTTTTTTTTTTTTTTTTTTTTTTTTTTTTTTTTTTAGTATTGTTTTATATGATATCTGGCTATATAGTATGTTAGTTGCATAAATGGAAGGCTTAGTTTTTATTAAGCTCTCTTAAGTAGCATAGCAAGAAATTCTTGTTTTCCTCAAGAGTTGTTGTATTGGGCTTGGCTAAGATTTAGGTTCTTATTTTCTCCCCTCATCATGCTGAGAAGCAGAGTGACAGAGAGTTTGGGTAGGTACCTGGTGTCCAGTCAGTGTCACCCCACTGCAGCCATCAGTGCCCGGTTATACATACTTTATAAACGTGTTTTTGAAAATTGTGTTCAAAGAAAAGGGTTGTACTTGCAGGCAAGTTTTTTAGTGTCTTTGTAAAGCTACAAGTGCCAGAATAAACTCTTGTGAATTTTGGCATGGAGAGAAAGAAAGAAAGAAGTTTGCTACAAAGTGCTTTGCTTAAAGGTGTACAATGCAGCATTTAAGGAGATGTTTAATAGATCACCTCACTTTCTGGATTAGTGGTAAAACTCCAGTGAAAGTTGGAGTCAGATTTCGAGCTGATCAATGAAGCTTTCTGCCTGTGCATGAGAGGAGTGTGTGGCTTCATATTTCCAGTTACCTATGCCCCAGTAATACTGCCTGGGTTGGAACTGAACAGCTTTTTAGTGGCAGACAGTGAGATGGCAAGTTTAAATAGGGATGTGAGGGTTGATTATGAAAATGTGTTCCTGAGGAAATTGAAAATTTGGATAGTGAGAAGTCCTCAGATGGGAGATGGTTGTCAGTACCTACAGGGATGTTTTAGAATCACCTCTGCCATGTTTGATGAATCTCTCTGAGCTCTCTGGCTGGGAAGATCAGACCTTAAAAAAGAGAATGACTTAAAATAGGAGGCAGACGAGAGAGGGGAAACCTATTCTGGCTGTTCAGATAAAGCTTTGTGGCTAATTTATTTTATTTCCTCAACAGCTGTAAAGGAACAGTTTGAGAATCTGCTAGACCAATTAAGATCCATGTGTGTACACATTCAATTTGTATTCTAATGTTGTATGTTTAGCTGTGTTAAACTGATATATGAGTGAATGCTCTTCCTTTGTTTTGTTTTTCTTTTTAAGAAAGTCTAAGAGATATGACCAAGTTGAGTTTTACTTGTTTATTAGAAAAAAACAAAACAAAACAAAACCAAAAACAAAACAAAAAAAAAAACCAAAATGAAAAGATACCTATTTATACCAAGCAGCAGGTCTGTATTAAAAAATAACCAACTTAAAAGAGGAAATTAAATCAGTTATTCAAAGGTGAGATAATCTATAAATAGATACTGAAGTTGCTATTGAAATAATAAAACTAAACAAAACATTGTCCTTACTCAAGCATCAGCAACCTCTAAACAAATGATAAATTTCTCTTGCTTCCATATTGAAAAATGTAGTTCTTTTCTAAGCAGTGTGCTACAACTCACGGGTAATCACAGTATACTTCTTGCTGCAGAGCAGAATTCTGTTTTCTACAGCCCTAAGTAAAGCAAATAGCAACTACAGACAGCAGTAAAACAGGCAAAGGTGGCAATTTTTTCCAAGAATGACTTTTTAACTTTATATTGATAAAAAATGCACTTTCATATAATACCAATGCTGAAAGAGGTTTTTTTGCCAATATATGGAAGCAGATTAGAAATGAATATCAGTGAAACTATTACAGCCAGTTATTATGTATTAGTATAACTGTATTGTATATATACCTTATTCTTCTAAAAAATCTTCTTTTACTTTGTAGAGATGTAATGGCCTGTGCATGTTGCTAGTGCAGAATCTTATCCTTAGGCATGCAGTTCATTTATAAGGAAGTGAAATAGTCGTGTGTGGATGTGACATGAGTACGTATTTTTTTTATATATGGGTTTCTCTAATGAGACATAGAAAATGTCACTGTTTTATTCTTTCCTGCTTTAAAAGTGATTGGGAGGAGACCTTGACTCCTGTGACTTCACTATTTATTTATTTTGTTTTCTTCCAAGTGTGGTAAGCTAGGAGATGCACACTGCGTATCATGCTGTGTTTTCAGTTGTCATTTTGAGATGATCTCCAGACAGTAAGGTCAGACAAAAAGTGTACGCCAAATGGGCCAGACAGAAGGAAGCTGGTCAGATGAATTAAAAATAGAATAAGTAGATAAATATTCCAGACCTGTAAAGTGGTGGGCTTTAATCTCTCAACCTTCTTTATTGCTTTTCTTATCCTCACATACCGAGTTCCTTTTGAACAAGCAGGTAAACTGCACAGTATAAAACTTTTCATTAAGATGTCAGTTAAGATTTATTCCTAAATCTTAAAAATATCAGTATATTCATAACTTTATCATCTTAGGCTTTAAAGATGATTTTTCGTCATATTTTGTCTCTAAAAATACATCTACAGTGTTTTTTATGTAATGACCATCACAAATATTTTTTAATTTTAACAAAAACATTATTTGACTTGTACTTTACATCTCTTGAGAAAAAGTTCTGCTCAAATGGTTCTTAATTAGTTAATCTGAAAAAAAATCACATTTTGAATGAGGAGTAGGTGTTACTATCTAAACATTTCAGCTACCTCATACTAGAAAAAATATGTTGCACATAAAGAAACAAATAAAAAAGAAAATTCTCTGTCTCTGCATATCTAGGACACGTGTATAGCAAACAGTGTTTAGATCAAACTTAAATTTGAAATGCAGCCACCCACCTACCAAAGCAGTATCAACTATTACTGAATTTGCAAAACTGCAGCATCTACTATCTGTCACCCAAGCCTCCCATGAGTGCCGCCTTATACAGACGTGTGAGAGTTTCACTGCACAAAGACCATCCCTGGTCGTTCTTTCATGTTCTAGATCTGAACATGTTGACGGAATTTCTGCCCAAAGAGTGAAACTGAACGCTTGGATTCTGAAAGTGTAGAGGGTTCAGCATCCCATCAGGGAAAACTGCCTAATTATGGTATTTTCACATGGTCTGCATAAATGAACCATCCACAGCAGTGTAACTTGTAATCTACACTATCCAAGGGTTAGAAATGTCTAGACAAGAAGAAGGTTATCCTAGAATGCTTTTTGTGAGCTGTCTTCTGTCTCTGATTCCCCTGGATCTGCTCCCTCTATTTCAATGACCCCTTTTGCTATGATTTTTTTTTTTTAATAGATAGATTATGTCAAGTGCTGGTTATGAAGAACTCTGTATATTTTTAAGACCAATAGTTAATCAACTGTAAAGTATTGAATAGTTCAAGCACATGTTATTGCTGGTTTTTTTGTTGGTTTTTTTTGTGGGTTTTTTTGTTTGTTTTTTTTTTGTTTTGTTTTTGTGTTTGGTTTGGTTTGGTTTGGTTTGGTTTTGTTGTTGTTGCTGTTTTTTTTTTAAATATACCTGACCTTGTTTCTCCGAGGATAAATTAAGTTCTCTACTATGGAAGTGCAGAAGGAAACATATGATATATGTTGTTTACAACCCTTACAAGTGGTGTGCCTCTATCTTGGCAAAGAGAAACTTCCTTTAAAAAACAGGATAGGGTGCCTACTCCATTCCTTCCTAAATTCTGGTTTGACATGTTTATTCTCCCTTCTGGATCAGAGTTACATTTTACATAAAATGAAACAGATTTATATTATAGGTTAAATGAAGATACACCTATGTGGAGTTTCAGATTCTAAGACTAGTCAGGATGAATGTCAAGCAGAATCTGCTTCTCTTTTATTCTAGAAGTGCTACAATAGAGGGGAACAATTCATTTTGAAACTGGAGCACCAACGTATCTTTAAAGCTCATTTTAATTTGATTTGACAAAAGTAGGAGACTGCTTTGCTTGCAAGCTCATGTCAGCTTCTGTTTTCTCTTACAGAGTAGAAACCTAAGTGGTTAAACATCAGTATTTGCCACTGTTTATTGCTTTTTGTGAACAATGAGATCTACAGCACTGAACAGTGGAACAAAACTCTCTCTTCTGTCTTAAATGTAGGACACTAAGGCTCTATGCTGTAAATCTTAGACCAATAGCATTCAAACATACTGTAATTAACTGACTGATATTGTTATTGGATGATGCGTCTAACATGAGATTTATGAAGATATAGGAGTATGGCAAATGTCCTAAACTGTTCAGTTTCCTTAGGTGAAAGGAGGATGCAGGCTCTCATCTCCCCACCAAATAATCTAAATTGCATTTATTTTAGATTAAACTAATAAAAGAATTCATTGCTTTGTCATTATAATGTAGTCACTTTTAAAGATAATATTTTTATCTGAATAGAATAGTATTCATAAGATTTTTTTTTTTTTAATTTTTAAAGTTTTTAGACATGGATGTTCCACTGTAGAATTCAATGTGAAGAAAATTGGTGTATGTGTTTGTTTGGTTTTACTGGAATCCACCACTTACAAAATCCACCCATTGTGCTGTTCCACAGTTGTGCATGCATAAGTGCCTAGTGTGTGGTTTGGGGACTTCCTGGAGTGTACTGAAAATTATTTTCTCCCTGATCATGCTTGTCTCAGTTCATCCCTTGATGTTTCAGGAAGTTTTTCAAAAAGATGGGGAAAATAGAAGAGCAAAATGTTATGTGAGACAGAACATAGAGAAGCCACAAGAAATAGAACTGATAGAATGTATTACAAATGTCTCTCTCTTTTACAGCTTTGCTGTAAGCAGCTCTCTATGTGTAAAAACTTGGGAATGTGCATTCATTAGCTTGCTCGTATTCATAATGGGACACAGATGCAGTATCTCAAACACAAAAGTCATGAAAGCTTGAATAGTTTTGTTCTGTTACTGGTAGCAGAAACTCCAGTGAGGTAGAAAATAGGAGTTATGACTTGCTATCTAAATACCATAAATGCACTAGTATGATGAGGTGCTTACGCTTTCAATGTATACTTGAATTTCTTCTTAACAAATTTATCTCTTCTTTCAGCACAATAACTTTTAAAACTTTTCTCACTTTGTAACTTGCTTAATGAACTACTTAAAGTATATTTCAAAACACATCTTTGAAGGTAGGGATATTTTAATTGTCTGTGGAAGTCAGAAGCTGAGGAAGTACTGAATATTAAATAGCAAATGTAGTGTGGTTCTGACATATGAAAGCTAACAATCTTACTTTAGTCTTCCATAGGAAAGGTTAGTAATGTTCAATTAGAATGTTAGTAATCTACTGTATTTTTGTTTCCAAAATGCATCTTGCACTGCCCAAGTTGCTTTTAAAGTGATAGTTGGTATTTAATTTACTGTGATTTAAAATCAAACAAACCAAAATTAAAAACAAAAACAAAAAAAACAAAACAACAAAAAAGCCCAAAATAATAATAATAAAAACCAAGAACAACAACAAAACCCCCAAAACAAAACAAAACCCAGAAACCCCCCAACCAACCAACTAACCAAACAAAGAAAATCCCCAACCCTCACAGCTTTCTTCCTTGTCTGGAGTCATGTTCCTGATGTAACAATCCAGTGACAGTTAGAGGTGACAGTGAATATTCGTGTAAATGATTTCACAGGAGAAAGACTAGTATGAAAACTTGGCAAAAAAGGAGTCCAAGTGACAGTGGGTAGAAAAGCCATAAATTCAGTGAAAGAAAAGTGAGGAAAGTTTTTATATTGCAGTGTTACCTCATCTGTTACCCTCTACCCTTCTTAGGGCAGGATGTCAGAACAATTCATTTCTAGAAATTTATGGTTAGTAGATTGAGAGGCTTCAATACAAAGGAAAATTCTTTTTGAACAGCTACACTTAAACCAGAGCATTGTAATCAAATTCTTATAGATGGGAGCTGTACAAAATATCTCTTGACCATTTTTTTCAGATAATGGAATAGGATTACTCTCTATGAAAAACAATTTTAAAAAATCAGGATTGTTAACCTGTTCTTTAGCAAAACTGCATGCTTTGGTTCAGAAGTTGCAAATAGTCACCTCAATTCCTTGCAGAGCAAAAAGTTAAATATGTGACTGAGCTATTGCTGGGGTAGAGTCTTAGCTCCAACTGTTTTTGGAGATGAACTGGATGTTCTTATGGATCTTTAGCAAAAATATCTTTTTCCCTCTTTAGCTGTTAGCTGCTTTCCGAGGAATTCATCTGCTTTTTTTTTTCAGACAGACTCATTTGGTTTTAACTACTAAGATCTTTCACACAAATATTTATTGCAGTAAATTCTGTGAAAATAATTATTTTATTTCTGGAAGGGGAAACACTACCTTCTGTATAATTTTTGTAAGTTATTTACAAAGAATAAACTGTTATACATTAGAAATTCATGACTCCAAGAATTTTCCACTTTTTTTTCTGCTGAAGATAATTAGAATTCATGTAACCAGACCTACTGTGAAAACAGTAGAAGGTCTGAATAACACAAATCTATTTGTACAGTAACAACAGTATTATTGCATGTATAAAAACTGAGGTCTTCATTTTAGTATTAAAAAGCAGAAAATAACCACCAGGTATTAATGTTCCTAAAGGGCTGTCAGTAATGGTTTCTAATAAAGCAAATGACTGTGTCTATAAACCCATACAATCACTTTGCACATTAAATAGTGAATGGGAATTGTTAGCAAGAAAGGATTTACTTCTCGCCTGGTAAACACAGGTAAAGATTCGATAAGACAATGTTTCCTAAAGACGGTAACTTTCCTAGCCCTTCTGCATGGTTTTCTGAAAGCCTATGCATTAGAGCTGCAAAAAGATTGCTCCTGACAGCAACGTCCTTCATATTAGAGCATTGTCAAAACACGTGTATTTATATAAGGACAAGAAACAGCTGAAATACATCACTTGCTGAACATATTGCTGGGCATGCTCAATCTGGCTATACAACTGCATAGCAAAGCTTAAGGCACTCACACAACAGATGTAGTGACTCTGGGCAGTGAATCTATACTGTTGGAATTATTATTTTTTAATAACTGTTAGTGAGGCTTGAAATATGTTGTTCATATTTTGGGTAAGGAGGAGAAATTAATCTTCTTAATCACATGAATTCACATTCAACTTTTGTATTTTGACCATTATTGTTGCTCTGTACATGCTAAAGGATGGTGGAAGGTATTAAAAAAGATTGAAAAAAGAGAAATTAGTCTTTCTTGCACTCATTTTCTTATGTGATTTCATAATTTGTCGTTGTAGTCATTCAATCATGTATTTACTGCTTGAGGAGTTGCATACATTATCATGCTTATTGGATGACAAAGAGATAGGATTGAGTTTGAATAACTGTGCTATACCATGCAGGTGTTTATTCTTCCTTACTCAAGTGAGGATGGGAATCTGTTTTTCGTCCAAAATGAGGGGGACTTGTTTTAAATTTCTCATTGAACCACTTCCGAATGTCTGTTCTCACTCACTGGGAATCTGTACTGTGTGTACATTCATTCTCGTCATCTCACACAACTTGACGTTGTCACTTGAGTGTGTTGTCTTTAACTTCTGCTCCAGGAAAAACATCCTAACATTTTTATAGTCAGGTTTAATAACCAGCAGAGAGATAAAATTCTAAGACTAACTCATCTTGACATAAACTTTTGAATATTTGTGAGACATATTTGGATTAGGAGGCCAGTTCTTTTCTTTCTAGGAGTGTTACGATAAATAAAAATATACATAGAGATGGAATGGGCTTTGGCATTGTATGCTTTTGCAGTGCCTCCAATTTAAAAGGTGTCTAATTTGGAAATACTTTATTTTGGACCTGAAAAGGCTTAAGAAATGTGGGTCCTTGTCTCAGGCCTGTAGATGCTCGTGTGTGAACATTAAGTTTTTGGATTTTTAAATGCCAAAAATTATTTTCCAATCTGTGCTTTGATCTTTTTGTAATTTGATTTATGGGTCCGTGGTATCAATAAAAATTCAGAGTTGCTCTGAAGCACAGTTAAGGGACAGACTTTCTGAGGGAGGCACAGAAATAATAGATTACTCATTACTATACAAGATCTGTGTGCCCTACTTAACATGTAAAGAAACAACTTGTGTTTACCCTTGGATCTAATTGACTTCTGTGATTCTAGTTGGGAACTGTAACAGCAAAAATAGACATTATGCCTTAAGTGATGTTGTTCCTATCTCTCCAGTGCAGATTCTTCTCTGTTGCAGACCCTAAATCCCATTTCCCTTTCCACCTTCATCATATCCAGGAAAAAATACTTGGGCCACCTGGTGCAGTGTATCTGCAGGAATCAATTTTCATTTCCCACTGGCACGTGAGCATCCACTTGCAAGGTGAGGAGGCGGTGGAAGCCGGCTGCTCCTCTGTCGGAAGCAGTGCATGAATTACGGAGCATTACTGATGTGTTGTGGAGTGTGGGGAGGGAGCTCCTGTCTTGTTCACCAGCAGTGCTACTATAGAGAGCAAAAAGTCACATCAGAGTGCAAATGAGGGATTTGTATCAGCGGCTTCCGAGCCCGTGGAGTGCATTGTGCTTTACTTGCTGTGAGAATGGAGAGTGTGGTACAGCCACCTGTCAGCAGCCTGCTCCTCCACGCAAGGCTAGCTGGGGGAGTCAGTGCTCATCTGCGAAAACATCTGTGTAATTAAGCTGAATGCCGAAGAACACGAGAGTGCAGAAGATAGTAGAAAGTTTCAAATATACCTTTAGATAGAGAGATTTGATTATCACATGGGTTTCCCACACTTGGCTACGTAACTCAATAGACATTGATCAATTGACAGGTGTGTATGCCAATAGCAGTAAGGACTGTTATACTGAAGATAGGATAGAAAGGGAAAAAGGTGATCTCTTTAAAAGACACTTTCTTGTGCATACACATCTGTTCAAATGGGAATTATGCAGCTTTCTACTTTCTTTTCCCAGTTGCAGTTAAAAAAAAAGAGTATGATTGGTACAAAATAAGGATTTAGATAAAATAATCCTATTTCTTCTTACAAATAAAAGTGTTTTCAAGTAAAAAATGTATTCTAATTGCAGTAATAACTTGTAGGTGGTGCATATGCTCATTATATCAGAATTAGATGAAGTATTGGTATGGTAGGCATAAGATGAGAATACCAATGTGTGTGATGTGTAATTGCAATATGTTGTTTTTTGCAGAATGTAATTTTCTATAAAATACCTACAGATGTTTTAAAAACAAACATGATTCTCAGAACACATGCTTTTCTGAAGATTAAAAGTGCATACAGCTGTTGGGTCTTGGTATTTTGTTTGTTTTGTTTTTTTTTTTTTCCTTTTAAATCACATTTTTATTTTAAGGGATTGTGAATGTCTTAAATTAAGGATTAAATTAGGGTTGGTGTTAATTGAGAGATGTTTTCCTGTAAAGAAATCCACAAGATTTTTTTTTCTAAAATCATGAATTCTGACTGTCTCTGATAATGTATTGGATTCAGCTGGGAAGCTAGTGAATGTGCACAGATGTGAGATAAGTTTTGTTCTACTCTGAAGTTTTGTTGGGAACTTTCAATAGGAGCCTGTTTAGGAGAAAGGCTACATGATTATTCATTTATTCTTTTTTTTTCCTATTATACTGCAATGATACTATTCATGCCACAATTCAGTTTCTACTATTTACATTTTAACCTGTGAATATAGTCAATTTTGCTGCTGAAAAAAGAACTGCATAGTGTTCCAGTAACTCATCTGCTAACATAGTTGGCTGGCTTTGATGAATAGACTCAGTCTAAAGGATTCTCTACTATCATGTGTGATACCTCAAACAAATAGAAATGTGTTTTTCATCAACACATTGGAAGGAATCATTTGTATTGTCACATATGAATGGCTTGTTCTGATTGTTGTGTTTCCTCCGTCATACTGAGCTGCTCATTTAAAGTGTGAAAGGAGAACTTACTGGATAAAAACTGTTGTTCACCTAAATAATGATATCTCAAAATATTTAAAGCAGATCGATCCATTGTGACTGTGATGTTTTGGTTATTTTTTTAATAGGAGTGACAGTTCTGGTTTTACTAGCATGCTAAGAATGTTGAGTTCGTGGGAACAGTGGCCAGTCTTTTAACATTAAATGTTAAATTTGTATTAAAACTTAGATATTTTGACATGCACAACAGGCAAAAAATCCAGTTGTTTCTAGCTTAAATATATGATCATCACTCAGCAATAGTTATTAATTTGCTACACTGAGGATGTTTTCTTTATATATATGTATATGTATACATATTCAGCCTGACCTAGGAAGTAGATTTGCAATGTAAAAATGTTTCTGTCCATATTTGTTTTGTCAGTGGAAGAAAAGCCTAATGTATGCACACAATATTTCTTATGCAATTAATTAATTTTCTATTCTTTGTGTGGGGTACAGTTCCTTAAAAACATATGCACACACTCGTCTGATTTGCCTCTCATTTTAATACTTGCATAAAGATTCTCTAGGCTTTCTGATCTTCTCTTTTACATATTTAATTTTCCTCAGATTCTGAGAAGGCATTGTATGGAGGGAGTCAACTGGCACAATGCCCACAATTAATGATAAGCCTTTCCTTGTCATTCTTTCTCTGCCTCATTGTAGGCATTTAAAAGAAAAGTAAAAGAACACAGTGTATCTGTGCTTCTGAATGCAAAATCCATCACTCTTCCAGTGAGAAGACGTGCAGCTGAAGGGACAGACCAGGACAACCAATTTCACTAAGAAATGCATAGAAAGCTTGCTTCTTTCTTTTTCTCTCTTATATTTACTTATTTTTAGGTTCGGTTGTTTTTTTTTTTGTGGTTTTTTTTTTTTTTGTTTTTGTTTGTTTTGTTTTGTTTTTTGTGGTTTTGTTTATTTGTTTGTTCTAAATTTTATTTTGTTTTATCAGTAATATTTATTCATAATTAGGAAAAAAACCCAAACCCTTGTAATATTGTAGTTTTCCACTGATGGAATTTTTTCAATGGGACTGTGTAAATGAGCCGTCGCAGGAATTTAGATACAACAAACTGATATCAATAGGGTATCACAGTAGATTTGCCTTAATAATATTATATTTAAGATCATAATGTTTGCAGAAGTTGTTAAATGCTTGCTTGAAGATCCTGTAAAGTAACGTGATGCATTTCCTCAGCTTTTCCTCTTACAAACATGAACAATATTATTAAAGATTGTTCTTAGTGTTGTGCATCACAGAAAGGCTTTGAATGACTCCTGTGCAGAGAAAGGTTTTGAGTAAGACCTTGTTTAGGGATTTGTGTAAAGCCACTTCCATTGGTCGTGTTCTTCCACACCAGTCTTCAAGGTCCAGATTCAAACTCCAGTGGAGTCAGTAAAATACTTTCTTCTTAGTTCAGCAGACTTTTTAATTGGTATACTCTGATTTTACTGCTTCTTGTAGGGTTAATTTTTAAAGCCTCAGATTTCAAAAATATCTAGAGAGCCCTTAACCTGACAAGAGATTTCTTGCAGCCTAGCAGCTATCACAGCTTACAGTTAATTAGCACCGGCTTTCAGATATTCAGTGGGGGGGGGGGGGGAAATCTTTTGATTCAGGGTAAAGAAAAGAGTAAATGGACATAGTATATGCTCACTTCTATTCTTTGCTGTAAATTACAGCATTGGCCAATAGAAGGACCTTTCCCAACTATAGAGTGTGGTTTTGGTACAACATGACTTTATTTAGAATTGAGTCAATAGCATATAGTCCTCTACTGGGGAAGGCGTTTTTTTCTGACTTTTCTTACCCTTTAAAAGACAGGGACTGTGTCCTAATGATTTTGCAATTGTGTGATGGTGCTAAGAGACCTGATATGAGAAAAAGAGTAGAACTGTTGCTAGGAGTATACCATGTCTTGTCAAAAGATTCATTTTTCGGTAGATTTAATAGATTTCTTGACTGAAATCTTGGGAGATGCTGGGTCTATAAAATTACTAATGTAACCTAGTTGTGTTACTAATGTAATGTGGGTCTCTTATACAGGCTGTGAGGCAAAAAAATACAACAAAAAGATGCCTATACGAAAGTAACACTGTTATGTCCTTTCTCCTCTGGAAAAAAAGAAAAAAAAAATATATTGCAGAAGTGGGTAGCTTTCACAAAGAACCAACATATATTCAATATAAAGAGAAGACAAGGTGGTAGTAGTTGATGATTCAGTCTTCTTCACATTGTGACAGTTCACAATGGCCCTTCCAAAATAAAACTCCAAGGAGTTACTGGAATATAAGATTTTAAAATAATTTTCTTCTAAACATTTTGCAAAATATGGAATATTATGAGACACATTCAGATTGCCTACTACACACATCTAAATTTTGTATTTGTTGAATACTTATGTAGCGACAGTAATGGATAATAATTTCAGTGTCTTGCTCTGTTGAACCAAATATCTGCTAGTGGAAAAAATACCTGAGTGCCATTGCTACCACTTTCAATGTATTGTCTTACCATATAATCCTGTTACAAAGTTAAGTAAGTATATGTAAAAGATGCCCTTACACCACGGTGGCTTTGTGCATTTTTTAGAAAAACTTCTGTAGAGCTCTGTTTTTATCTGTATTAAACTCTGTTGTATTTTTCCACTGGAGCATTGTTTGCCAGTTGGTTACTACCACAGATTTGATAGAACTATCAATCAAAATCATTGTAAAAGGGAAAATAGAAAGCAGACAAAACAACACAGCGGGACTGGCTGTGAACAAAACTTATGGCCTTTTTTGTACTGTGAAAAGGACAGTCATCAGAATGCCCTCATTTGTTTGGATGCAATTGAGCTTCAAAAGGGCAAGACAGATGTGCTGTTTTCAGGAATCTTAATTTATTTTGTGACACAGTTCATAAACCCGCAGCTAAATGTGAGAACACATTTTGGGGCCAGCTCAATGTATCTTTACTTTCTCTGGAAACAAAAATATTTCATGATTTTTTCATACTATTTACCTTCCATACCTGAGTTTCTGGGGCACTACAGCAGAGTGGAGAGCCTTCCCAGAGAGATATGCCAGGATGCTGTCTGTTTGCCTGACACAGCTCAGCACTTCAAAAACCTGGACAGATGTGGTGCCATCTCATGAGAGACCGCATTCTGCTGGGCTTCAGAGGAGCTAAGAGTTGAAGGTGGGGCATTGTATCCAGCTGACATACCAGCTCTGCTCCTAGCTTATGTTACAGCAAATGAGGAGATGACAAAAAAACCCCAAAAACTAGAGAGCAAAGCTACATCCATCAAAGATAAGTATGCCCATTGTGTTCCGAATGTCAAATCTTTAAATTGACAGTTTTTAAAGGTAGGAAAGGTCTTTGAATAGACCTTTACTTTCATTGTCCTACTCTCTGTGTTTGGTCCTGTACTTTCCATGTGTAAATGTCGAAACCAATCTCTTCCATTTTTGTGGTTTTCTTACTATTTCTATAAAAATCACAATGCACTTTCCTGCTTTTGAGGTCTTTATTGAAACATAAGCTCTGCTTCCTACATTTAGTTTAGTCTTTCTGTACTATTCACCTGCTTCTCCTATTTTTGAAACATTTGTGTAGAAACAAATCAGCTGCATACAAATGTGTCTGCACTGATGTGCTTTCTGCTTGCAAACAGCATAAGGCAGCCAAATTTCTACAAGAGATCAAAGAGTTAGGTTACGTGAATAAAGGTGTGCATTGGAGACAGAACAGCTGCTCCAGAGTCTTTTGAACTTTCATTTACCACTTCCCCATTCCCAAGCATGGTGTCATGGCAGCAGTTTTCACAGCTGTCAGTGTATTCTTTCCCAAACTGTTACCAGACCTTTGGTGTAAGACTTTGGGCACGTGCTTGTGCTGTGTCATTGCAGTTGAGTGTGGCTGAGGCTTCTGCAGGCTGAAGTACCTTGGGTTGAGGACTGACTTTAGCACTTATGAAGTGAAGTCACTGAAATTGGGAAGTGTTCCTGTACGTGGGAAGGGCTCACTATCCATTTGCTTAGCTAAAAAGCAATCACTCCTTCTATTCATTTCCTGGTATAATAGTTCTCAGCTGTCCAACAGAAGTGATATTAAAAAATACCACTTTGTATTTTAAGAACTATTCAATTTTCTTGCCCTATTTGCAATATGGAAAAAAAAATGGAAGGCTGTTTGCTCTTTCCTGAGCAACTTGTACCAGCAGCAGAGTCCAGGGTCCCTATGCTGATGTGGGCCTGTGCACACAGCTGATTGTGACTGGAAATGAAGATGACTCTTTGTCTCTTCTGTCATGTTGAATTCTAGGACTGGCATTTAAAAACACTTTTGAATGAGTAGCTTCAAATTGATCCAGTTTGTTGAAAAGCTTGAGGCCCACTGAATTGAAAAATAGCATTTGGATTGGAAAAAAATGATATATTTCAAGTCACTGTGCAAGCTTTGAGAGACTGGATTTTGCATTGCAGCAGTCATTTAGAGTGTGTAACTGCTTGTTTCAGCATTCTTTTAATTCAGTGACTTTTATCCCACTAAACTTAGAACAGGAAATTATTTCTGTATATGTGTGTGTATATACATGTCTCTGTGTGTGCCTGTATTTATTAGTAACTGCTATATATAAGAAATAATTATTTGAAATACCTCCTAATGTTTGAAAATGTTTGGAAGCTATTCAGCAGTATTTTTCTGAGCATGTTGCAGTTGTGAATACCATGTGTCTTGTATGGCTTTATGCAGATCTCTCGGACTTGCAATAAGCAGTTAAAATCCATGTCTTAAACCTAAAGGCTGAATTATAAGATTTGTAGATAATCAATTACTGTGAATGAAATTTATGAACACATTATTATTTTATCACTTATTAATAAATACATAAATTGTTAATGGTGTCACGTGAACACACAATATGATAATTTCTAAGCTTTGCTATTTTTCCCTTATGACTAGAATCTTGTCGTTTTTTTTCTAATTGTAACATCATGAATCAGCAATTAGCCTTCTGTTTGCAGCAAAACCTCAAGCTGTGTACTTCAAAATTAGATGTTGAATTTTTTTAGTGACATTGCAGTATTCTTTTATTCTGTGTTTTAAAAATGATCTAGGCATTATGAGGACAGTTAAAGCTTACTGCTTAAATGTTGATTTAAAGTGCATAGTTCTGTGTGTTTCCCATTTCTCTATAACATGTTGGTTTTGTTTAGAGGTTATCAAAAGGATCTGGAAAATTCCATTCTTCAAATGTCCCAGCACTGGTCACACATTTATTGGCCATCTTCACTGGCTGTCTGTTCTCCATTCTCAGAAAAGGCTGCCTGCCTGGAGAGCAGTCTCAGGCCATACTGGCAGCTTGAACAATGTTAAGCGATCGTAGGAAGTTCTCACAGTCCAAACAGTGGACAGTTTAAGGCAAATGAACAACTTGACCATGCTGATACATGTGCCAGAGGTTAAGGCTCTGACCTGCTGCTGTTCAGATTACTAGGACAAATGTAGCCACTGGGACCAAGATTAGCAATTTAATTAGAACACCGTGTAAAATTCATATCCTGTGTCATTTGCTGAACAGGACCTGTGTCATTATACACCTATTATATCATGGTTAAAAGAAAGGGAAAATCAAGTAATATTTATGTAAACAATACAATTAGAATGCTAGTTTTTAGGGTGTCACATCATAATCTTCAGGTTTCATAATTTGCATGCGTTGCCTATGTTTTATCACAGTAACACGCTCCAAGGTGAAATGGTCTAATGGAAAATAGCAACAATTTGGCATTGTCATGTATTACAGCTTGCCACAGTTAAAAAAAAAAAAAAAGACAACAGAAACAAACAAAGCAAAACATAAATTCCTATGTCGCTGTTGGGGTGGCTGAACGACACATGTACATACGTACAGTGCCTCGATTATGGGCCAAAAAGCCCTTTATTAACAAAGCAGCTTCTATTTATACACTTCTGTATGTTATCGTTCATGTTACATACTCATTGGCTGTAAGTTACTACAAGAGACTCATTGGCTATTACCAACTACAATATACTGCTATGGTCACCTATGGCATAAACATTCAAGCATGCAGAAAAATACCAGGTGCGGCTATGTTGCTGTTTTTCTCCTACTGTTTAACTTTCTTGCTTCTGTTGATACTACATTTTCATTGGTAAAAACTAATCATTTTTCTTCTTGCGGGCTTTTCTCATTAATAGAAGCTCCAAATTAAGATCTGTGAAGCCTTCAGACTAGCTGTCAGCCTCAACATTCCTAGAAAGTTTGTTGTGGTGGAACACATTGAGTGCAGGTAGCTCGGGGTGCAGCTGCAGTGGGAGCTGCAGGTTGAGCTCTGGGTGGGAGCCCGAGGCAAGAGGCCGAGAACTGCCCATCTTTTGCATAGCAAAGGGCATGGGGACGTGTGGCACAGCCAGGTGACCAGGCACTCAGTCACCCGGCAGGAGCCAAGGGCTAGGTAGGAAATGTGAGCGCTTCAGGCGCTTGGACTGTGATAAAAAACCCAGGGGTTCCTTTGTTCGGGGTCCCTCCTTGGAAGCACCAGCTTGGGCTCTTCCTTTGTTACTCCACCATGAATAAATGGCTTTATGGAATGAGGCATCTGAGATTCTGCCGTGGGAAACCTGGGGCCGAACCAGTGAGGAAACCTGGTCTGACTGGGTGAGTGGGGTGTGTGGGGAGTCAAGAGGGGCACCCTGGAGCCTCCCACTGCAAAGGCGCTTTTGTCCCAGGAAAGCCTCTAGTGGCTGGAGTGTGGACCCTCGAGAGTGGTCTGACTGAGAAGTTTTCCTTAACACTATCAACATTTAAGTGAAGATCAAGGATATCAATTGTTATGGTAACTAATGCTAGTGAGAATAATATTTGGGATAAATTTCCCCATGTAAAGGTTTAAAGTAATTCCTCATTATTAGAAATTAGGATGAAAATACGACAGGGATGAGCTGACCTTGAAGGTGCCTAATTGGTACAGTGGGTTTATTCTGCGTGATACTGGTAACAGCTGTACCAGTATCTTGGAAACAAGATGCTGGGTTTAAGTTAAAAAAATTAATTTGCTTGAAATTTTCTAATTGGTTTTTAAATTCCAGAAAGGTTCTTTACTCTGTTTTCCAAGGTGTGCCAGTAGGTTTTATAAGCTACAAACTGGTGTCCTCTGTTATGTACCAAGGCCATTCAGACTTCCAGCTGCTAATAAATGGTGCAGCTTTTGTCAGTCCTGACACAGTGCAGTGACACTTGTTCCAGAGTGATGCTTGTACAGAAGAGAGATACATAGCAGGACCATGGGGGAGAAAATGGAATAGTTACATCAAAGTGGTAGTTTGCTATGGCTGCAGAAGATGTATTCTTACAAAGACTGTAACTGTAGTTGCTTACACTTTTGCATCTGTAGTTGCAATATGCCTGAGAAGCCCATCAAGGCAGTGACTTGCAGTCTTGTGCTTAGTTTATGGGAAAACTTAGAACTGACATTTGGTGGCTATACATAAATAGAATAATTTGCTCCTAAGAAAAAGTGCCATACTTAAAATTTGATATTTTTCTTTTCAAAATGAAAGAAGCCTTTGGCATGAAATTTATTCAGGGTCACATTTCACCTATAACCTGGTTTATTTTTTTCTTTTTCAAGCCTGTGCCTAGCTACAGTTTAATATTTGCAGTCTCTAGATTGTCAACATCATTGTATAATAACCAACTTATTATAGAAAGCAGCAAATGCCATGCTGCCAATCACTTGTCCATCACACTAACAGGTGCAGTGCCATTGTCAGTGTCAGGCTGAATACTGGGGATCAGTTAGACAGGTGGAGTAATTTACTCATCTTGTAGTGGCAGAAGGGGACACCTTATCAAGGAAAAAAGAGAAGTGTCTTTCCTTGGTGCATTTGGTATGTGGCTATGTAACTTGGATTTATAGTCTCTCTGTAGCAACTGATGTGCAGACTAAATTTCACTCTAAAGTGGGGGAGGAATTTCTTTTACGTATTATGCAAGAGTATTTCTTTTTCCTTTCTCTTCACCTTATCTACTATTATTCTCACCCTCTCCCCCCACACCCCCATCCTCAACCTTTCACGATTGTCAACTGAACAGACTGCTAGATGCAAAATGCTTGAAAGATCTGTCACTCTATTGGAGTAAAATAAATAATAAAAAAAAAATAAATTCTTCAGTGGGAATGAGAAATTATAATAAAATTTTTCCCACAGCCATTTTTTATAATGGTGTTTGGAAGAGAGGGGTCCAGAACATAGGTTACCATTTAATTCAAAGAATAAATACAGAAGTTATTACAGTGAGTACCAATGCCAATCCTCACCTTCCCTAATTTCTATAGCTATGACAGCTGCTGGTTAATACCCAGAAAGCTTCTGAAGGCATCAGAGAGAGAAAAGTTGCTTTATTCCCTTGTCTTTCTCTGTTACTATCAGTGCAATGGACAAATTCTCAGGTATCGTCTGTGATCAAAGTAGAGCTTTAAGCAGGGGAGCAAAGTCAGGTGTGTTTGTACTTGTAGCTTCTGACTAAAGCAATCTGTTGTCAAGTACAACCAGTAATTGCCTGAGCCAGTAAACAGAGATATTAGAGCGATCTATGAGTCTTCAAAGTCTGGTAGAGGCAACCTCAGACCAAAAAGTGGGAAGGAAGAATTCATGGTCATGGTTTGGAAACCTCACTTTTATAGCAGCACAGAGAGCAGTGGCTGGTTGGTAGATGAAATACACTGGAAGTTAATTCAAGTTTATTCACAGAAGCATTCCTAGGAATACATACACCCTCACACTAGGAAATCTGGAGATTAAACAAATTTTAGGTTGTTCAAGTGTCAATTTTCTTTAGGATATTGCTAATAAGAGGCTTGACCTGTGGGTTGACAGGGGGTTTGTGACTGTCTTGTTTATCAAATGGTTCCCATAATCTCCAATTCCATCATCTAGATATGTCGTTTAGCAGTTCTTGTAAAGATCTGAGCTTTCCCTTCTTCTCTTCTCTGTCTACCAAAATGTAATGGGCAGTGCTAAGACATCAGAGGGCCTTGGGCATAGTATCACATTATACCTAATCTTGTGTGATTACAGGCTGCTGCCAACAAGGCTCCGATGATGTCCTTGTGCTTACTGTTGCTTATCTTGTATCCCTTAAAAGGAAAAGAAAAAATGTTATTTTCCACTAATCGGTAAGAACCAACTATCTCCTAGCTGCAGAAGTGCTGGGGAATGAAGAGGACTAGGATTAGCTTTTTCAGTGGCAGGCAGCAGTTAGGTGGAAGGCGAAAACTGCACCCCTGCAGTCATTCCCTGCCCAGATCCAACCCAACCTCATGGATGGGCACCTGAACCATTCCCTCTGTTTACTTTGCTGTTATTCCCTGCATAACACTACAATCCCATTGCTATCATGCATTAACTTCTGAGATTCTTTTTGACAGTGCTGTTATCTCTGTTTAACCAGTACTGTGTTTACTGGTATTAAAAAGCATTATCCCACCTGCACATTCTGTTTACCAGAACAGCATTCAACCTTAAAGCCTGTGATTGCAAAAGAGATTTTTTTTTCTTTCTAATATAATTTATGAAGTTCAGAACCATTGAAAAATTTGAAGGTTTTGATCTAGAGCATTTTCTTTTAGGCTACTATTTTGAAATTCAATTTGCTAAACAAGAAAAGCAGAAGAGTATTTTGCATAGGTGGAAAATGAAACAAAAGCAAACAATGCTGAAAACAGCTCTTTATACTGGACATTTAAGAAAACATTTTGTTTTGTCCTAAATCTGTTTTGTTTTCAATTGACATTTTTGCACTGTATTAGAAAACTGGGCACAGACAATCAAGATCAGGTCCTGGAAATGAGCCTGAGGCTTTAGCTGCACAAAGCCCCAGTGCTGGATGCACATATCACCTGCTCTTATTCTGATGCTCCAACAAATACAAGACCTTCATATTCCAGGCTTTCCCTGTTTCTAACCCCTTTCTTCCTAGAGAAAAGAAATGTGGATACACACCTTGACTGCATCCTAATCTGTATGATAATTTGGTAAATCAGGCCCCTAAGGAATGATTAAATGCGTGCAGATGTGCAATTTCCATCACCATCGAGACTTTTGTCTCTGTATCAAGAAAACCAGAGGCCAGGTAATCCCCTGGCTGGAGGTGGTTTGCGTGACAGGGCTGCCAATATGGAACTGAAGTTCAGTAGAACACCAGGCTTAGAAACAGGAGAAACTTGGTTTTGGTTAAATGCCATTTTGGCAAAATAGATGCTTTGGCAAATACAACTGCCACTTCTGTTTTAGAAAGTATTTATTGTCTGTGAACTGAAACACTAAAAACACCCTTCAAGGATATAAATCAGGAAATATATTTATTGCTGTTTATTCTTAATAAAATGTTCAACGGCAAAATGACTGCAGATATTTCAATTAGATTAGAAACCTCCACAATGTCTGAGACCGAAGATTTACATTTGGAGTCCTCTGTACATTATTTTTCTCTCTCATCTGAATGGAGATTGGAAAAATTAGTTCAGTTATTAGTTCAGCTATATTAACTTTCTTTTAATTTTCAGGGATACTTTTTAAGGTAAATTATGCTATTCACTGACAATAAGCATGCTAGTGTTCTCTGCTGCTTGCAGCTCTCTCTGTAAATGAAAACTCTCTCTAACGCAGGGAGTCCAACTCTTTGCATGACAGCTAAATTCCTTTTTTCTCTCTTAATCTTACAGTTCTGTTTCTCAAAAACACCACACCATACCACCTCTTTCAATGCCTTTTGAATATTTCTTCTATTTCTGCTATGTAGTACAATTTAAAAAGAACACAGTCTTTCACCAGTTCTGATATTATGCTTTCCCACCCAGTGATACAATTTTGTCTGAACTAGAACCAATGCTTTCAGATCTGGTGTGTAAAGCTAAGTGTCTGCACCCACAGTGAATTGAATAAAAATTGCAGTTAAATATACCACACGTGGATTCAGGAGCTGAGCCGTTAAGTGTCAGGTCTGGAAATGTTGGTCTTTGTGTTCTGTAGCAATGAAGGGAAGAAGGAAAGGATAACAACCAAGGAAAAAAAGTGAGGACTTTTTTTTCTAGTTTCTTTTTTTTTTTTTTCCATCACAATACATTTATGATGTTGTCATTAAAGTGTGCATATGAAAGCACCTTTGTAGAAAAACTGAGTTCTTTAACTACATGGTGCTGCTTCAGTAGCAAAGCTGCACTGTAAAATGCTAGGAAGTTCTTCGTCACTAGATTGCTTTTATGTGTTCATAAAAGCTTTAATAATGACTTCATTTTTTGAACTCTGTACACACTGAAAAATTCAGGTAGTGCTTACTGTAGATCAGAGCAGCTGTATACACTGTGACATGCTCAGACACTGTTTTGTGTGCGGTTTTTGTTTTATTTGTTCGATAGAGCAGTGAATAGAGACACCAGATTTTAAAGGGTTTCTGGTTTGAAGAGTGAATACCTCTTTCTGTCAGAAAATTTATATTCATAAATCTCGTTGTCATGATCTCACTGGGAAAATAAAACACAGGGTATGTAACTTCCTGATGAAGATACACACTTCTCTTAAAAACTTAATCTGTTGCTTAGAGTACAGAAAGCAGAAATCTTACTTACACAGCTAAGATTGTTACAAGATTGAAACCCCAGAGGCCAGCTCCAGAGATGGACCATGTCCTCAGCTCATGTATGTGAGGTTCATTTTTCAACATTTTTTTCAACAAATTGCCGTTTAAATGTTATCACATAAAGGCACAGGGTGTTTCTCATCTTCTGTTATTAATCTGAGATACCTTACTGGCAACTGCTTGTGGAAAAATACTTTTATTTTTTATTTTCTTTTTTTAAATATATAAAAGCTCAGCTCTCTGTTCTTAAGAGTATGTTTTAAAAGAGATGTCTCAGTTGCAGCTTTTTTGGGGAATACTTGTGTTGCTGCCAGCTTACATCTCCCACTGGGAGCCACTGTGGAGCAGGGATTACCTCAAACAGGTTTTAGCAGATTAAACAAGCCACCAAAAAAAGCTTGTCTTTATTTTTCCTTCCTCTCTCTACAAATAACACAGTGGACAGAAGGGGATGAATTGCAATTTAGTATGTCAACCATAACTATCCTGTATCGCAGGAGGTTTTACTCCAACTTTAATAACAAATGAATAAGGTATCATCTCAAAACTTCCAAAGATAATAGCAAATACATCTGTGACATCACACTTGTGGGAACTTGTAGCTTTTGCTATGTTGTTGCACTGTTGCTGCATTGTAATTTTACATTTCTGTTCTCAGTGAAATATTTGCTTTTGTTTTTCTTCTGCTTTCAGGGACTGAAAGGCATTTGAATTTTGAAGCAGTGTCTACTGACACAAACCAGTTATACTAAACAAGATTCTTGCTAAACAACAAATTTTTCTTGCTTTTGCACTGATTGAAAGATCTTTTCTTTTTATTTCATTGGAAAAAAAAGAGTAAAGCTTAACCTTGCACACATGAGCTGTGGTTCTCTACATGCGGTTGCAATTTTTGCTTTTTGGTCTCTGAAGGCTGTTGAAGTAAATTGATAGTTTTGGGTTTAAACTGATCTTTGAGTTTCAAGGCACAGAAAATGTTGTGCATAGATACTCAGAGCCTACGCTTTACATGGTGTAGACAAATGCAATCCATGTACTGTCTCACGGTGTGCAGCCACAGATTACTGCTGAGTTTCTCTCCGTAAATGTTGCTCTTTGTGAATAAAGCAGAAGAAGCAGAGCATCTTTGAAATTCTACTCGGACAGTAAAAGTAAAATTCTATCCGAAAGGTAGGGCACATTCAAAAGATTTTATCTTGTTAAATTGTTGCCTCATGCCCTATCTGTATGTAACTGCAGGCATTTTTCCACATCATACTATTACCTTCGCTGTTGTAGCTGATTCCCTGTTAGAACCAGTAATCAGCTTCACATTTGTCTCCAACCAAAATCTCTTCTTCAGTATCTCCAGCTATTAAAGGTGAAGTGAAGCAGCTCACTTCATTGATAGATGATTACATACTAATTATACTATACAAATTCACTCTGTTGAAGACATTTTACAGGGTTGCTTGCTTTTTCCCTCTAAATTGATCAAGAGTGGGTAAATCTTCTGTTTCTTCTACAAGATTTATGAACAAATTGTTAAAAAAAAATATTTCTTAAGCCTTCAGAAAACAATTTAGTATCATTGGACTTTTAAAAATGCTTCCTGTTTCCAAAGAAGTAAAATGTTTGAAGTGGATGCTTAAGGTCTAGGTATACATTCTTACAATATTTTTGTAAGGGAAAAGCAATCACTTAATGCTTTCCAGTCCTGAATTACTGTAACAGGTGTCCAGCAAGCAATAGCCATTCCTCTCAACCTTTGTACTTGTGCAGTCCACATATTTTGCATCATCATTTTTGTGTTGTTCGTGGTGATATTTTATGCTGCAAGAACAAGGGAAAACCAGTCAATTTCCCCCCCAAATTTGACCTAAGCTTCTGCAAAATTTATTTGTAAAAAGCTTCTTCACATTAATTGAAATAAAATTAACTTCTACATTAGTATATTTTATTGTGGATGAATGATATTGGGATTAATTCTCATATACAGAAAGCATGATAGTGTAAATCATGTAATTCTTGAAATGCAGTTACAGTCAAAAAGGTAATTTTGTGAAAGTGACAGCGTGGAGTTCCCTATTTCTTCTTTCTCAATGATTTCCATATTAAATGTGTTTAGCTTGCAAGTCTAAAAATCATTTTTCTAACTGCCAGCTGTTCAAACTGAACTTGAGATCTTAAATCTTTTTCTCATATTTTACCCACAGAATAGAGTTTACTTACTGAAACTTAGATGCCAGTCCTTTTTGGTGATGGATGAGGAAGAATAGGACCCATCTCATTCTTCCAAGTGACAGCTGGAGTGACATTACAACTCCATTGCAACTATTATGAAGACATTGCTAGATGAGGAAACAGATGTAACTCTGTAAATAGAAACTACTCTGTGGACTGGAAATACGTCATTTTTACATTTCACATTTTGTCTCTGCACACCAAAGCAAGCTAGAACAAATGCAGGTGTAATTATCTTTCTTTTATATGGAGAGAAAGTATAGCTGAGACTTTGGAAGCTGCATTATATAAAGCCACAAAGGCTGTTTTTCATAGTCTAATGTGTATCAATTTAAAACTGATTTGCTTATCTCTATGGCTAGTAATAAACAAACATTTTACCTTCCTGAGCAGTTGCCTTACAAGATAGTGGAGCTGTAAATTGAAGAGTTGTCAAATGGTTCTTGCCTGTCTGGCAAGCATTTCTTTGAAAGTATTTTTATATGCACTGAGGTCTTTTCTATCACTTTTCCTTTTCATTCCTTAATAGTTTTCCCCAAAAACAGAAACCATGAACATCTTGATCTCTTTCAACTGTCTTCCCAAGAGAAGCCAAAGCCTCCAGGTCTGAGTGTGATCAGAATTAAGGAACTGTGTAACCCCAATCAGCTGGTTCAATGTCCATCACGTCTCTTTTCTCCCTGTCACCTTTTCCATATAATACAACTTGGCCAGTGTCTAATTCAGTAAAACACAAATATTTAAACCAGAAGTTTCAGTCCCCACTTTTAGTAAATGTTTTGCTTGGCAGAAGCTTCATTACACAATAAATGAGTCTTTGGAAAGAGCCAACTGCTTCATATAAAACAAGCTCCTGTTCCTTTATTGCTTTAGGGGGAGAACAATGAAAATTCACTGTTACTGGCCACATCAACCTGAATGAAAGCCAAATAGGAAAATTGAAAATGATTGTCAAGTTCATCATATCTAATACAATAGAGGCAAATTAGAGTTATCTACAGCAGCAGAAGTAGCAGCAGATTGCATTATAAATCATCATATCATTGACAGTCAATTACATTCAAAACTTTTCAAGCATGAGGCAGCGGCAGTGTTTATCTACTAACAAACTCATTCAAGCCAGAAAACACAGTGTGGGTGCATGAGAAGAATTTCTTGGGGGTCTAAATGGTTTGCATTAAAAGGAGAGAATTTTATCAAAAAATATATTCCATGAAAGGTTAGGAAGCATGAAGCCTGGTTTGTTGCGAAATTCCATCTTTAAACCTAATCTGCCTTTCTTCTTCCACTGCAGTAAATGCACATTAGATTGTTGACTGGGAGAGCCCTCCAGTAATGTCAACTTCTCTCCAGTCTTCTCTGCTTCATTACCACTTTTGCTTTCACAATATTTCTAGCTCCCTTCTGAGTTCCCAGCATTTTCCCCCTTTCCTTGTTCTTTGCTTGCTTTTAACTTGAAGTGCATTTTTAGTTTGTCTTTAGGAACAAAGAGCTTTCTGTGAATTATTCAAAGTAAGTAACCTTGCATGTTAGGAAATCAGTCCTTCACCTAATAGATATTTAATTAAATATATTAAATAAGTCCTAACCAAATAGATTGTATAAAAATTGATATAAATTGAGAGAAAAGTCTAGACAATATTCTACTAGTCAATTTATTTTATGAACTCTCAGAATCAGACTGAGCCCTCAGAATTAAATGCAATTTTTTCTCTACTGGAAGTTACAATGAGTGTACTTTGTGGCTGTTCCCATGGGCACCAGGGAAAGCACAGAGCAGGAGCAAAAACTTCTGGTCCTAAGACGAGGGTTTGTGATTTTGCTGTAGCACAGAAGACGGGGCGAGTATTCCATATGATGGTCCATCTACTTTTTCGATACACATAGAAAGCCCTGAAGCTGTAACAGAGTGTAGAGCAGGGTTAGTATTGATCTCATATCCACATGCCTGTATTGAGTAGGAGAGATTCTTGGGTTTTCGGGAGAAGGTCCTAAATTTATTTTTTTGTAATCGAAGCTGGGTAGTCTCCAGAGGTTCTCTAGCACCAGGTCTCTTCATATTTTTTGAATGACTTGAAAAAACTATTGCAATATGGCAATGAATTGCTCTAATATTAAATTGGGTATAGAGTAAAGATTGAGAACTGTGCTGCTGTTTTGCAGAATAATAAAAAAAAATATTTTTAATAAGAAATAAGAGACCTGAGGCCTAAGGTCTTCCTCCTGCAAGAGGTGTCCTTTGTACTCTGACTGCCACTGTCTCCGTCCCATTCCAGTCAGTTGACTCCAGGTGTACTGCACAGAGACATGCTTGTGATTCATTCTAAGTTTCAGTCCCAAATCGCAAAGTAACTTTTGTCATTAGCCACACAACCCTCTCTTTATCTGATATAAGAAGAGCACGAGGGTGAAGAGCCTAACTTGTTACATATCTGCCGAACTTTGCCATACCTGGGAACTGATCCCGTGTCCCTCTAAAATTAAGTAGCCAGTTGAAATGCTAAACTTAGCACTTCTTGGATAATTAAAAGGAAAATAGTGGTAATCACAGAAAGTGGTTCAGATATTAGGTGGGATAATCATGCCGAAAATCTAGAACAAAAACTGAGTTAATGTAGATATCATAGTTAGTTGCCTGAAGATGGGTAGGATAAACCTATTAAGTCTAAGATCAGAACGAACATGAACAAAATTGTTACACTGACATAATTTTTAAAGCCCTATTAGCTGAACAGGTAGAAGAGAAAGGCTTTTGCATAATGGTGAAATCAAAACTGTGTGTGCAATTTTACATTTCTGGAAACAATTAAAAGTCTCTTAGCTAATATTTGCATCAGGGAAGTAAGAAATAAAAACGTGGAGTCTTTGTGTGGAATTCAGACACACTCTGGTTATTCAGCTCTTCTTGATCTGTGCGGTTGACCTATGCTCTGCCTACCCTATGGGTCATAACCTGTCATGTGAGAGAATCTCTGGGGCATTAGCTATCTTTTTAAGGAAACTGGATCTCATCCACTTTTTGGATGATTGCCGCTTTATGAAATTCCAACTACAAAATAGAAAACAATTATGCATTCAGTGCAGTTGTTTGCTTTTGGTTAGATGTTTCAATGAGTCTGGGCTAAAACCTGTTTCTGTGTTTAGGCAAAGTTTAGCATATTTTCAAAGATTTTCAGTTTTACTAAAGTCTTCATACAAATCTGGCTGTAAATCATATCTTTATTTATCCATCTCCTTTGCCTCTTTTAGCTTTTTATGAAACACTCTTGCATCCACTATTGAGTTAATGAATACTAAATTTAGTATGTAAGTAGTTTTGTAGAGGATTATGTTCCATATCCGTACCATATTAAGAAACTGTCGTGTTTGGTTGGCTTCTAAAGCTTCTTGACAGCTGGGGCATGACAAAGAAAGCTTTTCTGTATACTTGTTCTGAATTTTTTTGGGCTTGGATTATCAAATAGCCATAAATAAGCCTTATTGACCCAGGTTATTATTTTACGTTTGCTTTCACACGTTTCACATAGTCAGTTCTGTTGCGTGTTTTTTTCCAAAGGAATAGGTCAGGGTTAGTAACTCTCTGGGTGGTATTCTGAGAACAAGTTAAGCCAGAAGGACTTGATTTTTTACAAACATGTATTTCAGTAGCTGTCATGAATAAAATACTAGGCTTTAAATTATGGTTTTGATTACTTGAAGCTGAAAGTTACTGCAATTGTGTTATCATACATACAGAAGCAAACTTGTGATAGGAACATTAGTAAAGAACAAGAGTAGGGATTTGATCTCGATGACATAAAAAACTGTTTAAACCACAGGTATGTGGAGGTTTTTTTTTTCTCCTTTTCAATATATTATTCATCTTAAGTCATCTTTTGGAACAGTTTGCCAGTGTTTTTCTTTTTAGCTGTGCTCATAAAAAATAAACTATGTCTTTTTTTTTTTTTTTTTTTTTTTTTTTTTTTTTTTTTTTATTTTTTTTTTTTTTTACTTATATTATGTGATCCTGCTAGTATTGACCGAAATTAGTATGACCTATCTTGCTTTAAGCTGTGTATGATCCTTTATTTTAAATATTGGAATCGGTCTTGGAACCCAAATTTTCTGCTCACTAGCTTTAAATATTTGGTTTGGTTTAATGTTCTTAGGAGACATGAACAGGGCTTTTACAAAGCTGTTCTGACATATTGTTAAGTAGGCTTTAGATTGTAGGAAATCATTTGATACTTTGTTCTTGCTCTCTTATTGAAGTGTATGCATTGCCAATTAATATTTGAGATTATGTTCAAACTCTTGAACATATCAAGCCCTCAAAACCATCCAGTTTCTTGTTAATGCATTCTGAATGTCAGCCTCATCATAAGACTTTGTATTATAACAGTAAATTTCCTACAGTTGCAGGCCCTTGAGGTCCACCTTAAATAAATGCAACGTGACTCAATTCCTGTACTTCCAAGGAAAAGTTTAAAAAAGCTCTTCTGTTTCATAAAGTGATGTCATCATTTTTGCATTTATTTTGGATTTCTTGGTGGGTTGGGGTCATGTTGGCGTGGGGACAACTGTCTGTCTTATTTTTCGCTGCTTCCCAGTGGGAAATATCTTATCTTTAAAAAGCCCAATTAGAAGCTTTACAAATGCATGTGTTCTCAGAATTCTGTAGTGTATAGACAACATGTATAATTTATGTAAAACTTTTGGGATTTGCACCTTCTATTATTTTGTAGGAAGGAAAATGGTGGATTGCCAAATCATGCTACATGTTTTAATTTTTGATAGAAGGAGCAAATATGCTTATACAAGGTCATTCAACTCCTGTAAAAAAGGTTATTAATGTGAGAAATTATTTGATGAGGTAAACCACCTCTGTTAGACAGCAAAATTCATCATTCCAGTCTTGTTTAGTCATGTACAAAATACACTGTAAACATTAAAAATTCAGGGTAATTAATGCTTTAGCTAAAATATTTTCAGGCCATCCTATCAGGAATGCTGGAGATCAATGATAAATGGTTTTGATGATGTTGACACAAACAGTTTCTTTGATATGATCCAAGGTTTAGGTTGCCACATGTAAGGTACAATTTGTTGACACGTGATTGAGTATGCTGTGACCCCACAGAATGTGTTTACCCTCCTCCTGTTTGCAAGGCAGTAAGACCAGGCATGCAGGTAGTTGTAAAGCAGCTAATAAAGTAAATTTTGGCAAGTGAAATTGCAACTTATCAGACAAATTAGATGCCTTCTAATACTGCAAGATTTCTATTATACTTATGCCTTCTTATTGTTTCCTTTAAATAAGTTCACTTTTCATGTTGTGGTTGCATTTAAAAACATTTCTTAGTTTGTCTAGCTCCCAAGTCAGTCTTCTGCAGTCCCATTACATTAGTGTTCATCTTTTTCTGTATATCTATTCTATTTAGTTTTAAGGAAAACAATTTGATTTTTTTCCTAGTTTCTAGTGAATATTAAGAAGTGTGCTTCCCAGGACTCCTGAATTCAAATCGCAAGTCAAGCTTCTTCAAAATGGTGTTCACAGAACAGATGCTAACTGTTTCTATTTATCCAATATCCTTACCTCTAGATAATACAGTGTCAATATTTATAGTAGCCATTTTTTTGAATTAGTACTTAAGACATTAATACTTAAAGGGGAGAAGAACTCTGAGATGCATGGGATTTCCTAAAAAAGTGCAAGAGTTTTTGCAAGTAAAAAAGATTTATGGGATAGAGTGTGGGTTATCCTTTTGACATTCCAAAGACCTGACTTTATCAGTCTGAGCATGACGTTTGTTTGTGACCCTGTTCAACTGTATAAGTTCCAAATTATGAACATGTTTGAACAACATGTTTGAATAAACATTTGGAACCTATGTTTCAGTCTTCTTTCTCCCAGGGAGAGAAATGCCTCACAGTAGGATGAGGATAATGGACTTTTACAGATTTAGGGAACAGGTTAATGGGCTCCTGTAGGAAGATCTTCTGAAGCATATTGAGAACTGAAGACACAGACTCTGGTAGATGTATCACCTTTTGAGAGGTGGTGCAAAGGGGACAAGCAACTCTGTAAAATACCATTATGACTGCATCAGCTCTTTGATAATCTGAACGAGAAAGAAATCATAAAAAACCCTAAAACACAAAAAACAAATCACAACACAAAACAGCAACAACAACCCCCCCAAAAAACAAAAACAACAAAACAAACAAAAAACCCACCAACCAAAAAACCCCTGAAGAAATATATACATAACTACACATAAGAATAAAGAAAATAACCTGGAAATAAAGATAACATAAAGTAGTGCAAAGTGGAATCTCTATGTTAATTAGAAATTGATAAGAAAAAATCATTAAAGGGTAATTCAATCTCATATACATATAAAAATTAGAAAATACTATCTTTCCATTATAAAATCATAGAACTGACTGTTAAGACGTTGGAAGGGACCTTAAAGATCACCTAGTCCCAACCTACCCTGCTGTGGGCAGGGGCACCTACCACTAAACCAGGTTTCTCAAGGCCTTAAATATAAAGAGAGAAAATGTAGGATAATGTAGAGAAAACTAAATAATTCAGTGCTGTTCTTTGCTTCCGTCTTCATGCACCATCATACAGAATTATTGGACAATATCCAATGGAAATATTTTAATGAGTACATAGGGTACATGAGAAACATGAGGACATAGGGCTTATGAGGAGGTGCGTGCTAGAGTATGGCTGCCTAAAACAAGACCTTAAAAATAAAGTGAATGAATAAAATTAAAAATTAATGCCTGAGAGCTTTCTCTGAATGTTTTACATTTTGAGAAGCATGGAGGAGGGTTCTAGGATGAAAATGTATTTCTGGGCTTCAAAATAAGAAAAAGAGAGCAATGTTGTCACAACCAGTCTGAGCTGGATCCTTGGAAATAGTCTAGAACAAGCATTTAATATTTACAAGTGACTTTACCTCTAGAATACTTTTGACAGGGTAACAGATCCATAGAAATCTGTAGATGTAACACACCTTGAGTTTAGTACACCCTTTCATCCAGTCCTACATGACATTCCTGTAGGCAAACTTGGGCTCCCTTTCTTCATTTTCCTGTGATGTATGAGAATCCATCAGTTACTGTTAGTGTCCCTTCAGATTATGAAAACATGTCAACAGAGTCTTGCATTTGTCTGTCCTGGGCAGAGTATTACTTTCAGTGCTTTCATTAATGACGTTTATGATAGACTAATGTATCCTTGTAAAAGTTGCAGATAAAATCAAGGTTTTAAAAATGTGTACGGGTCTTGTTTGCGATTGGCAATCCAAATTTTGGAAAACATCTTTAAAGTGACAAGTTGATATTTGTTCAAGATTTGTGGGAAATGTTACACTCAGAAAGGAGAAATTCAATGCCCCAAGAAAAAAATACCAGGCTAATCAGGTTATAGTCAGTCAGAAATCAAAGATATAACAATGTGGTCCTGTAAAATATATGAACATCTCTATTGTGTGCAAGATGTGAAAAATAATTATTCGAGTCAGTGCTTCTGAGACCATATCTAGAATGCTGTGTAGTTTTGGTCATCACAGTTTAAAGAAGAGTTGAGCAAGCTAGAGAAAGAACAGGAGAGAAGAGTAAGAATGATGAGGGATTTTGAAGACTTGACCTGTAAAAGATATTGATAGAATTTGTTTTATTAAATCTACAAAAAGGAAGACTCAGAGAAAATATGTTGTCTCTGTTATGTACAAATTCGTTGGAATGAGAACAATGATACTGCTTTTCTAGAGTGAAAGAGAAGAATAAATGGGGTTAATCTACAGATTAAGTTCAGGGTGAAAAACATAAAAGCTTATCAGGCAGTAAATCTCTGGAATAAACCACGCACAGGTATTTTTCTGGAGTTTTCTTCAAATTTGCCAAATGTCTGACAAATGAGTCAGGTATAATTGCTTTTCTTTATTTCATGTAGCTGAGGTAGATGTTCTGCGAGATCTCATTTCCCGTTCATTAATATGAATCCATAACATTTATGTTTATTGCACTAGGTTTATTTAGCATTTTTGTGCCTTGGTTCCTTATGCTTAACATAAAACTATACTGTTTCTACATTTGGTAGTCGTGGTGAGAGTATATGTACATGAAATATTTAGATTGCTTGGGTACTGTGACAATGGAAGCCGTACACATTTAGACCATAGAGTGACAGACAGCTACTCTATGCAGAGTCATTGTGAAAATGACATTTCTTTGTCTTGAATTCTTGTTTTCTATTTCTGGGAGATCGGAAGATGGAGTGGTTTCACAGGAAGGAAGGAAGTAAAGGAAGTATCTAACCTCAGTTGTGCCTCTTGGGACCCATTGGACAATTTTTGGAGAAAGTGTTATTTGCATATCTCAAATCAACTCTTTGGCAAGTATGGGAAAAGTTCCCAGCTGCCAGTTTTGACAGCCACAATTCTGGCAGCTGCTAGTCTTGAAGGGGAAGGAGACAAAAAAAAAAAAAAAAAAAAAAAAAAAAAAAAAAAAAAAAAAAAAAAAAAAAAAAAAAAGAAAAAGAAAAAAGTAATGGCATTTGTATTTTTGTAGAGCTTGGGTGACATTTAATATTACCTGCTGAAAATAATAAAAATAAAAAGGCATGAATGTGAAGGAGAGAAAAGGGTTCCAACTCATGGAGCAGATAATAGTAATTTAGTATTTTAAAGCAACTCAATGACTATTTCATCTCTGAACAGTTCCTCTTGCAGCTTGTTAAATTGAAAGTAGAAATAAGAAATTATAGGCTGAAGGAATGGGGTTAAAAATAAATCCTCAAGTGGGCCGGCAAACTGCAACTTCTTGGGGAAAAGTGGTTTAGCAAATGTCAGTTTTCTGTTGTTATTTTCACAAGAAAAGGTCTGATACTGCTAAGTGTTTCTCAAAAGGGAGGTTATTTCAATATAGAGGTAAAGATATATAATAGTGATTGTATAGAATAAATAGGTTTTTAGGTGCTTGAAGGATTTAGAGGGAAAACTTCATGAAGGGGAGAGATGCTGTTTCAGGCATTTTATTTTTACTTGCAATACTTCAACTGTACTTCCAAACAATAAAACAGATTAATTTTTTCAATGAAGTGTGAGGGGATTTTAAGGAGACATCTTGATGTGGCTTGGCACTGGTTGCTGGCCATTTTAGTGGGGTTTGTATTTTCATTCACTAGGGGACTACAGTCTTCTGAGTGCAAAACTGATGTTACAAGAAATTTTGCTTGATTAGGAAGCACGTAGTTTGACCTGAAGGCCGCATTACATTTTCTCTGGTGTTGAAGTATTATGGATAGTATTAACCTGTATTTGTCTTTTGTTTTCTGCTATATGTTATCATGATGCATTGCCATTACAATAGCAAACAGCCTGTCAACACATTTACTGGACCGTAACCCTCTTGGGATAATCACTGAATTTTCATCAAGACTGCAATGATTAGTGTTTCTGATTATGATAATCAAATAACTAATTAGCTATCATGTTTCAGAAAAGACATAAAATTTAAAATGTTTTCAGAATATGTTAAGACACAAGTTTTTAGATACTTCCTACTTTTTTTTCTCTTTTTCCAGAAAGATTAGCACATGTAGGATTAAATGGAAGTTGCTAATTTTTACTGAAAAGGAGCTGAGTTGTTTCTCTCTCTGTCCTGTATTTCTGTTTCTTCCCCATTATTTTTAGCATAGCTGATTAAAAAATACTGTGCAATTACTACTGGACTGTGTAAGAAAAGGCAACACATTTTGTTTCTGGGGTTTGTATGTTTCTTTTCCCTTTATATTTTGTGCCCTCTTTTTCAGATTTTCAGAAGTGTTAAAGTCTGATTAGATGTCACTGTATAGGCAGAGATAGGTCTCATCTTCACAGATTGCCTCACAGTGGTGTTGCATTGTGTCACTGAGGTGGTGTTCTTCTCACCTTTATGTCTATTTTCTCTTTTTGTATTTGAACATGATAAAAACATGTGGTGGTGTTTCATTCAGATTTCCTGCCTTCAGAAGTGAGTGTCTGACTGGAATTTCTGGGCTTTGGTGATTTGTGTGTTTGTTTGGGCTTTTTTTGTTGTTTTTTTTTTGTTTGTTTGTTTGTTTGTTTGTTTGTTTGGGTTTTTTTAATATTTATTTGTTTAATGATATGTCAGAGAAAGAAGGCAATGCTGGAGTTTGTTAAAGGATTCACTACAGGCAATTCCAGTTCCTTGCTCTTTTCCAGAACTACTGCTGGATCCAGATACTTGTAATTGTATTGTTTTCCACACTGTCCTTCATCTGTGCTCATTTTAAATGTCACAGAGAGAGGTGGTGACATTATGCTAATTTGTAATGGATTCCAGTGTTACATTGCCCCATTTCTTTGACCTCAGCAAAGAGCACTTGCTGGGAAGAACAGAGGATGATTACCTCCCCTCTGAGCATGAACTAGCTGCTATAGCTGCATGACCTTGGATTTAAAGAATAAACTCTAAAATTGCTGTGCAGAGGTTGTACAGGTTTTGTGCCTAAAACAAAGAAAGGATTTCAAAGAGAATTTTTTTTCTCCTCTGTGGCTGAGTTTATAGATTCTTCCCCATACAATATATCTCTCATTCAGAAATTCCCCTGTCTAAGCTTGTGAGATCAGTTTTCAGTAAATGTGAAAGGAACTGTGGCTCACATATATTTAGGATATGCTCTTTAAGAGATATGAAGCTTTTATAGGAGAATCAGATGAAAGACAAAGTATTGGAGTTTATTATGAGTTCATGGCTGGAATTAGACTGTACCTGTATCAAGATAGGGATCTTGCCTGAAAGATTGCTGTGGTTTGATCCTCCTGCAGCCTAAATGCAGGAATTATTGAGCTCCCAACTACAAAAAGACTCTCAAAGCAGCCCCTGAAACGATATCAATTCTGAACTGCTAGAATATAAAAAACTGGTGACAGGATCAAAGCCATAGTCCAGCCATTACCACTCTTTTAAAAAGAGAACTGAACAGGGTCGTGTGAGAGGACCCTATGAATGGTGGAATTGAAGGAAGATTTCAATCTCCCTTTGAAAATATACTGGCATTAATATGATTTTGAAGAGCATGAATAAGAAGTTCTACAGTCAAAGAACTGCTGCAGGAGCAGGTTTTTGGCCTTTTTAAAGTCAGTTACAATTACACTGGAGCTCCAAATAAGAGGTGAGTAAAGCCTGAGGACCTAATTCTGAATTCATTCCTCACCCAAAACTCCCCCTCCTGCTCCATGGGGTGATAAGGGAGAGTTTTGTGTTATGCAACACTGCTTCAGTTCTTGATTCTGGTTCACAGTGAAAGATAAATCCATTGTGCAACTTCCTTATTCCTTCTGAATCAAACAAAGCAAAACTTAAGAGAAAAATCCAATAAACAGATTGGAATTCCTTTTCGGAAAAATAATCTGGTTTCTCCAGATGTATTCTGGTACTTTGATTTTGAAAGATTAAGTGGCTCACACTTGGTGAAAGTCAAAGGCTATTGATTTCTGCCCGTGGAATAACTAATACTTTTATATAATACTTTTGATTTTGAATCTTGACACTAATTATTTTTTCTCTTGATGATTACCAGATCGTTGGTGGTACTGAAGTGAAATCTCTAAGACTACCAATGATTTTATGGATCTGATTTTTTCCATCAGCAGAATAGGAAAAGTAAAATCGTGCTTTGAACAGATGCAGAGTGAATGTCAGTTGTAGGTTACTGTAGCATTTTTCCCTCCATTTTATAGATGGGTTTTGTTTGTTCTTGAAGGAATAGACCTTAGCTTTGGTACCCCTTTGAGCTTCATAGACTTTAAAATTTCAGAGTGGGCTAGATTTTTGTGGATTTAAAATGAAGGAAAGAACACTGATCTTAGTAAAAAAACCCTCAAGCTTTTCAGTCATACTGAATGTCTTCCTGTCTTCATATTTATTATCTTTTCACCCCTTGAAGCTTGCAATTGTTTGAGGTGCAAAGTTGGAAGAAAAGAGAGCTTAAGACAGTATAGAAAGATGATTTAAATGTTCATTATATTCTTATCTTACATAGTGAAGGTTTGTGAATCAACTTACTTCAAAATGTCACCTTTATTCTGGTCACAATCACTGTCCCAAGGTCCAAATAAAGTATGTTCTGTGTCTAAAATGAACACTTCTGTGGGTGTGCACATGTATTTGTGCAGATAATGAACAGGGTTGGTTTTTGTGTGTGTGTGCTTAGAATATGCCTGATTAAAAGACCCTAATACATTATTAAAATCTACAAAAATAAATCATATTTCTGTTATCTTTTTCCATAAATTTCTAAACATATGAAAAGAAAAAAATGAACTATTTTGTACATGTCCAATCACATCTCTAACAGCTGCTGAAATACATCTGCTTGTGGATTGTGTAGGGTGCTTAGAAAGGTATTACAGTTTTATTTAGCAAGAGGTAAATTTGAACTCTGAGCTAAAATACAGCTAGTTTCCATATTTAGACAGGCAATCACTTATTTTAATCAGATCTCAGTATAACAGTGTCATACTTCACCTGTTTCAGAAATAAATTTCTGTGGGAATATTCTGCACAGGAGGCTGGGGTTTTTTTTAGCACTGTGGTAAGGTCGTATTTCATATTAAACATCTAAAAGGAGTTAATTCTGTGGTGTAAAGCTAAGTTCATAAAATTGTATGATACAAATAGTATGTTCACTACACTTAAAACACTTCAGTTCTTTAGTAGAGTTAATCTATTTAGCAGCAAATGGAATGAAATCCCTTAGTTACCAATGAAAATATCTGATGTATTCTTCCTAACGCATTCTTTGGACCAAAATGACATTTGTGTTCATCTGGTTGTAAAGTTACAAATGCCTATATTTCTTGCCTTAATTTACTTTAAGCAGAATATCAAGGAGACCACAGTGATCTGTAATGCAGATCTGTAGAGCTATCATCCTATTGCCAATTGAAACCTTTCGTTGCATTTTCCTTCTATGAAATAATTTTTTGGCAAGGCAATAACTGTAGGTGAGGAAGTAGCAAGGCAGATCCCGTTACTGTTCAAAGTATGTTTTGATGAGAATTTTTTTAAATGCATACCCATGGCAACATGGAGAGAGCAGAGGTATAAAATTCAAATACAATGGTTATGAACCATTGAAACCTGAGAAACAGGCAGAGAACATCTGAAAAATGTGATCCATACCAAAATGTCTCTGAATTCCTTCTGCTTTGTGAATAGTGACTTAAAATTGTGTCTGGTTTGAATATCATATGTTGGAAAGATGGGCAGTAAATTAATGTGCATAATCTCTGCAGCTGGGCTTTGAAATACAAGCTTGACTTTCCTAAATGTGAGGTTTTGTTTGCCGTTCTCCAATTGGTGCTTTTTTCCTTCGTTTTTTTCCCTTGGCACACTTAATGCTTTGTTGGATTTTAGCTCAACTAGTCTGACTTGCATATTGCTGATCATTTACTAGGAACCTGCTGGGTTATTTTCAAAAGTTATTCAGTTCTTAAATAAATCACCAACAATTCCATTGTAATTGTACATTTAATGTATTATTTGCAAACCCTTATTTTGAATGGGTAACTGAATAGTGGTTTATTTTATGTTTCTGCAGTATGTTGGCTGTTATATGTGCAACAAATACACTGTTAAACTTCAGTTTTAATGTAAGTGTTGTCAAGGAATACTAGTTTATTTTTTCTGTTTCATTATTCACTTTTAAACAAGCTATTTAAAAATAGATCTGGTTTAAATTAATTTTCCCTGATATTTTTAGGTGTGTTTAATTATGAACATATATGCCATGGAGCTAAGTGTTCTAAATGTACTCTAATTGGAAAAAAACATGCAGTGGGGAAAAAAAAAAGTTATCATTATTTGATATCTTTATGTCTCAATTTAGTTTTAGTATCACAGTTTCAGAGTCAAAGGAAGAGAGTTATTCTTAACATGACATATACCCCTGATTCGATCCTTATCCTCTGCTGCTTGTTGCTTTCCACTGTGAACACCATCCCTCTTCACAGAGACCTGGAAGCCCTTGTCAGTGAAGACTTGGGCAAAGAAAGCATTCAGTAGCTCAGCCTTGCTTGTGCCTGTTGTCACTAAGGTACCTGCACTATTCAGTAACATACGACATTTTCGTTGTTCACCCTTTCACTACCTGCATCGCAATAGAAATTCTTGTTCTTACGTCCAGTGCAAGTGTCAGTTTTAGGTGGGTTTTTGCTCTCCTAACGCCAGCCCTCTGTGCCCTAGAAGTGCTTCTAAATTGATCCTTTTGTAACTTGTTCTGCTTTCATCTCTTGTAAAATGCCTTTTTTTTTAAACATTGGAACAATACAGTATTGTACAACTATATACACTTGTGAGACCATCGGAGTGAGGGAGGTGATTCTGCCCCTCTGCTGGGGTCCCCAGTACAGGAAGGACATCAACCCCTTGGAGTGAGTACAGAGGAGGGCCACCAAGAAGGATGGATGACTTCTCCTGTGAGGAAAGGCTGAGAGAGTTGGCGTTATTCAGCCTGAAGAAGGGAAGGCTTTGAGGTGACCTAATTGCAGCCTTCCAGTACCTGAACGGAGCCTACAAGAAAGATAGAGAGAGACTTTTTACAAGAGTGTGTAGTGACAGGACAAGGGGCACTTTTAAACTGAAAAAGAATAGGTTTAGATCAGGTATTACAAAGAAATTCTTTACTGTGAGGGTGGTGAAGCATTGGAACTGGTTGCCCCAAGAAGCTGTGGATGCCTCATCCCTGGAGGTGTTTAAGACCACATTGGAAAGGGCTCTTAAGGAGCAATTTGGTCTAGTGGAAGGTGTCCCTGCCCGTGGCAGGGGCGTTGGAGTTAGATGAGCTTTAAGGTTCCTTCCAACCCAAGTCATTCTATGATTCTGTGATACTTAACACCACTAGTATATGATATAAAAAGAAATTGCAGCTTTATAAATATTCTGCTTCCTGGTGTATTATTATCCTGTGATATTTGCAATGATACAAGCCAATGCATATTTGCTTGTAATTATTTATTTGCTGTTGAGATCCAACAGTCTTTCATAGTATACTTCAGCCTTTTTATGACTAATTAAGTGCTTATTCAAATTGGTTGGGATATATTTCAGTAGTATTTAATATGTACCAAACCTGACTGAGTGTGTATCAGGCAGAGTGGATGAGTGTCAACGTCCTTTTTCCTGATAAATGCATTTTTTGAGAATATTGTAAGAATTTTTATTGACCCAAATTGTTGAATAAGCAAAATGGAAATCACAGTTTTCCATCTTAAGGTTTCAACCCTACGAAAATGTAAAAGTCAGGTAAGTGCTTTGCAGGAATAAAATGGCTACTAACGGTAGTAATATCCTTCTCAGGTGTAAAGCTATATAAATATACACGTATGGGATGTGTGTATGTGCATTTTTATCTAAACATAAACAAATTGTTGTTTGATTACCTTCCTCCTCCCACAGACCCCTCTATTTTGTTCTCTATTTAGTTTTGAAGAAATTTCCCACTTTGTCTTCTAAGGAACTTCGAGTATCATCCTTACCTATTCCTTCCACTCCATATTCTTTAAACTCTTTTTCCTCACAAAAGGATGTGAAAGAATGTATTTCCTGCAGGGCTTTTAAATTTAGAGCATGGAGTTCTTAATGAGGGAGTAGAAATTGAAGCAAATAAATAAATAAAACATGGTTTAGTGTGGAATAACTGGTGTAGCTGAGAGACTGCTAACTCAGTCCTGATGTCTGTTGGTGTTTTAATGCATCCTGCAGCATAAATATAAGACTCCTGCCTCCTTAATTATAGCAAACACATTTTATAATGGTTCTATTGATCTTTTGACAACAATGTTGATCTTGTAGGAAGGGTGCATGATGCAGCTAAATAACAATGTACACTGCTATTGCTTTCCAGCAGGGTACTGGCATTGAGTACTTCTTAAAAATATTCAATTATTTGTGTAATTTATGTAGCATATATTTTCAATATTCTAAGAAACAAGTGAATATCATTCTCAATTTTATGACTGGGATTGTTATCAGCTTCTGTCATTAATAGGAAATTACATCCTAAAATCTCAATAGATAGTGTGTAGCTGCTGTAAAAGCTAGTGAGATGAGGTAATGCTATGTAGGCAGTACAGATTGTCCCTGATTGAATACAGATTGAATATAGCGTTTGGAAGAACTTTTGCCAATCACTGAAAATAGTCATTATATAATTAAAATGAAAGAAATGCCTTCCTGGATTGAGTGACTTTTTTATAAGGAAACTAATTAGCGATCTTAAAATAACAATGATATTTCAAGCTGGATAAACCTTGCAGAAAAATGGTAGCAAGGATCATAAAGTACAATAAAGTTCAAGCTATCCTGCCTTTTTTCAGTCGCTTATCAACACCTTTTTTGCCCACAAGTGCTGAGTTCCGGTATATAGAAGGAAATCTCTGACCTTCTCTAAAGAAGCTGTTCTTTATATTAAGCTATATTTAATTACTGATTAGATACAATAGCTAATCCTGAGATACAAAATATAGAACTCTAATTTGATCTGGTCTTGAACTGGTTTTTAAATCTAATCTTTTCTTATTTAAGTAGAGTTTGGGAACACAAGCTGACTGTATAAACTGTGTCAAATATCTCATTCCAGGAGATGGACAAAATCGTTCTGACGTTACTCACAAGGGATAGTTTTACATAATTCAGTGCAATTGGAAAGAGTATTTGATAATAAGAATAAAGGTCAGAAACACAGGAGGAAAAATTGACTTCCTTTTACAAACAAAAAGCGTAAGTGCCAAATACCATGCGTCATTGGATGGGGGAATGAATTGTGTGGGATCTGACAAGTTCCCAGTACTATCTAATAGTGTTTTAAAACCTCATGTTTTATTGTGACTTTTCAGAAATGCTGTTTGTTACAATTTAGCAGATCCTTCAAAGAAATTACATGCTCTTCAGGAAAATGAACAGCTATAGGAGGCAAGCGTGCTTACTTGTACAACTGAGACCTCTGAATTCATTCTGTCTCTCTCGCAAGATAGAGAAGCAGCAGTATTTCAAAAGAAAACATTTAGATTTTTACAATACTGCTGCAAAATTACACTATTTGCTGCCAAGAAAGTAGACCTACGGGTCCTATTCAGTGACCTTTGATGCAAAGAAATACCAGACTAAAGTTGGTAAATAATTTTGTAGCATATTTTTCATCATGGAATTTTCTTACCTTATGTATCCGTCATTAAACATTCCCTACCATAAGGAAAAATGCTGAAAAACCCATAAAGACTTTCAATAAGTAGGTAGACTGGGGTACAAGATACCATTTTGGGAGAAGTTTGATCTGAGTCTGGCAAGGTCTCATTCATTCATTCTGAATGAGCAAGGATTTTTATGGTGTCCTTTCTTTCAGTCTCCAGACTCCTCGTTGCACTTGTTAGCTGAGAAGAGGAAATGTTTATAAAATTTGGGGAGGATATAAGTCCTAACTCTGTTCTCTGCAATGATGAGTCACACTTTGTTGGTGCATGCTGAGTTCTGCTCTGTCAATAATTGGGACCACTCTAAGGTCAAAACTGCATCTCCCATCTTGGCCTTATGTTCTGCTTGTGGCCTTGTTGTGTCAGTCCATGACCCAAATAGGTATTATCTCTTTCTATGATTTGTATTATTTGTGGGATTTAAGACTGCTGTCATCTGAATAGGAGTCTGTAACTGATGTAAATAGGTCATGATATATTGATAGTCTTTGGATGGGGAACAAAGCCTTGTCTTTCCATCAATATAGAAACAAAAAGGAACAGAATATGTGAGATACTTGTGTGTATATAATAACTTATTCTCTTGGGCAGTCCCATTTTGTATTAGCTTAAGAACTGTAACATATAGCAGTTTATATGGTAAGAAACAGTGTTCTCGTTGGACTGTTTGAAAGGCACGCAATTTCCTTGACAGCTGGCAGTGAAGACTTCCTATATAGTCAGTGCTTAGTAATGCAGGACTAGGCCGAGCTCTAACAGAGATCCATAGTCTGGAGCTGAGTTTCTATGAACCATTCAGCTTTCCCATGTAAAATTATTGGCCTTTCAGACTTATAGATATTTTCAGTGATTTCCATGACTTGCTCTGTCTGGAGCACACTTGATGTTATTTTTTTCTGCAGTGAAGCTTGTTATGGGTAATCACCTTGAGCTGTGAGTAGCTGACTAGTTTTTCACAATCATTTGGCAGTCAAATTCGGTGCAAATCAGCCTAGCAAAGTTGACAGTATTCTTCTCACAACTGTGCATGAAATCCCTATGTGATAACTTCTCATTTGCAGAAGACTGGAAAAAGACATTATGAGGTATGTTTCTAGGGAGTCTTCATGTTTGTGTCACTGACTTTCTCCTTGATCACTTCAAGGGTTCTCTTTTATGTTGCTGTTTCCTCATTAATTTTGTTGCCATTTTCAACCTGTTTTTCAATTCCTTTTTTTTGTGTGTTATTTTACTGTGCCTTCTATAGGCTATTAATTTATTAATATTAGTTATATAAAATTAGACAAGGGAAAAAATATTTTGCATTAATGACACGAAGTAAAATGGTCCTGCTTTTCAGTCAAGCAGTTCAAAGAACTGCTTAAGCTTGGCAAATCTTATTAGATTCTGGTGTTGGAAATTTCTTCTAGAGTCTTCTTAGTGCTTTTCAATTTTATTCAGTTTTTGGTTTTTGTTTTTCTATTTGGCTCAGGAATCCGATTTTCAGAATGCTCTGACAAAAAAAAAGCACTGAGCATGTCCCGGTCAGATTCACGTTACATCATGAGCAGTGTGTCACAAGCATATTGAGGTCAGAGTAAATGTTATTGGCAGAATGAGATAGTCTTCATTTACACAAAAATTTGAAATGTTTGGAGTATGCTGTTTATTGACAAGTGCAACATGGGTCTTTCATAAGACCTACCAACATTAGCAGATTTGCCAATAGTATGCAACTCAGTCATGTCATAAAATACTGTGACTACCTTTCTTTGGCATTCACATCCCATTTGATTAGAGACTTGTCCTTGAATTCTAGGTGCTTCCCAACTCTAGTCAGAGATCGCTTATTTAACACAAGATGGGGGTATCTCAACTTAGCTTTTTTCTTATGAAAGAAACGACTTATTAAATGGGTTACTTAATATATAAAGTTGAAAAAGACATTCTTATTTATTATTTCCTCAGATTTAAAATTGGTGTGTCAAACCTCTTAGTTTTAAATTTAGCATGGCAAGCGTCAGTGTCAAACACTGTTGTCCAATTGTAAATAGAATGTGTATTGACAGGTGTGGGATTTCCTAAGGTAGCTAGATACAGATGAATTTAACTTATCTTTTTTTCGCTTGCTTTAATTTAATTTAGTAGTTCCATCTTAGTCTATCATTTGGCATTTTCAGTGTTTTATGCTCATAGCCAGGTCTTACCACGAAGATATTTTGTTTCCTTTATGCATCTTCCTTGGTCCACAAAAGTTATTCAAGCAAAAAAGGCTGGAAACATGCAGATGTAAAATTGCAGCACAAACATGAAAGTTGGGTTATATCTTCTGACTCTCCTGGATAAACTTGAGCTCCTAGAGTTATCCACCCATGGAAGTTCAAAAATAGTTTAACTCTGGGTTTAGGATTCTTTAGGAATGCTTAACTGTGCAGTGTAAGACTAAACAGATCTTCCTGGTGATCTTGGCAATGACAGCAAAGGAATGGGATGAAAAAATACATTTCTTTAGGTTGATATGAGTCAAGAAACCCCTAGATTGTAGATTGATTTGAGAGTTGGGCTTGCCTGTTATCATTGCAGTAATAGGAGTATGAGTAGCACAAAGTAGAGACAGACTAGTCTTTTTTTCTTTTTTTCCCCATGTTGGAGGAAGAAGAAAAAACCTGCCCAAACACCCCTAGTGACATCTCAGGTTGATTTTACACTGTAGTCCAGAAATATGTTTGCTGCATATGTATACACATTACTGAGCAAGTAGATGCCAGTTTAGCTATGGAGATGTTACGTTCAGTGTGGGCTGAAATGTTCTCACCCCTATTCCTTTGGGAGCTTGGGCAGACTGGTCTAGCAGTTGTCCTTAGCTCATTCCACTACCATCATTGCCCAAGGTTATATTTGGGGTCTGACTGCAGAAGCACCTGGGACTGCAGTGTAGGCAGAACAGTGGGAATATAAATTGTAAATATAGATAAAGTATAGATTTCTCTTTCAGTGCTGGATTTGGTTCATTTGGTTCTTCCCTCTCCCCAGCTCTCCCTTTGGAGAGTGGGGTTGCTTGTTTTCCTTCCCTCCAGAACAAACAAAGCAGGAAGGATGTAGTTGAATGTGTCTTTGGCTCATGCAGTTGTGGTTTATAAGAATATGGTCTGTATTTCTCTGTATTCCTTCATCCCTTCAGACCCCTTTGTGTATCTGAAGGTGAATTTGTCTAAGAAAGGGAGAAACTTAAGAAGTTAAGATAAAATATCAGTAATTGATAAGAAGCTAAAAAAGTTTTCTTTTTCTGTTTTGTTACTGTGTCTGCATTTAATGCTCAGGGGTTTACAATTTCAGGAAAAGTTTAAATCTCTGTTTCTGTGTACTCCCAAACCTGAAGTGCATTCTATGAAATATAGCTTATGAGGCACACATGCCCATGCACTCACTTTCCCTGAAAAATTTGAGAAAATTTCTCTGTCCTTCCAAAGTTAGTTTTTCTTGCATTTTTTTCACCTTTGTATAGCAAGACATTAGTGCAGTTCTTTTATCCCCTTCTTTTATTGCATCAATAAATGTTCTTGGCAAACCCTGTTTGGCAACAGCTTTTACTGCATGCTCAAATAAAAACCAGTATGGAACAGCATACCAACACAGTGTAATATCTTGAAGTGTGAATTAGGAACCTTCAAACTGAGTTTGCTGCCTTACCATTCATGGAAATATACTCAGAGATCCTATTTTAATAGGTGGCAGTGTTTGCTTCTCTTACATACTTGTTTGTACAGTGAATAAAGGAGAAAAATTATTTCTAAAGCAATCTGTCCTACCTGTAGTAGAACATAAGTTTTGTATTAAGGAGCAGTAAAAATACATATTTCCTTTTTCATTTTTCTTCCAGCTCAAAGTTATACAGGTCTTCTATTTAATATACTTTTTGATCTTTTTCTGAGAAATAAAACTGTTACAGGGTATTTGCCTTCTTCTGGTGTGGCATCCAGGCAATAATAATTACAGATTAAACATTTAACTTTTTTTAATACCGAGTTTCTCATTGCTTTGCAGTTGAGTATGTATCATTAAACACCATGCCTCCAAATAAAGTGCGAACAGTTATTACTGTTATTTTCTTTTAAAATGATTACTTCCATGAAGGATTTTCTTTTTCATTTTTAATGAAAGCATTGAACTGATCTTCTGTTTTGAAAAAAAAAACTTTTAACAGAATGAATTTTGTGATAAAACTTTGTTATTTATCTCAAGCAGATAAACAAGATGATCATTATTAATTCTCACTTGTCTGAATTAAGAATTCCTTTTGAATTCCATCTCCTTGAATTGCTGTTCAGAAGTATGACTTAGAGATTTTCTCTGGAAAAAACAAAACACTGTAGAAGTATTGACAATGAAGTAAATGACTGTGTCTAGATGGATATATGTGGAATACTTCCAGCTTGGGGTGAACATTTTGCCATATCTCATTTCTCTCAAAGGATGGGACCTCGGTAGCTGCACATGTGGTTTTCCATGAGACCAGCACAAATTTTACTCAGTGTCAACACAGAAAATGAGTCTCTCTGTGAGCAAGGATTTCTTCTGTGTTTGAAGGCAGCTAAATCAAGTCTAAGGACTGAAAGAAATAGGAGACAAAATTCAGAGGAATTGAAACCAGACCATTACAAACAGAGAGGGAGCTCTATATAAGGTTAAGCACTTAGATAAATGTTTGTTATGAAGGGGCATAATTGGGTGAGTCAGACAAAGTGTGGAGTTCGTAAAATTAAAATTTCAAAATCAAAAGGGCTCAGATTCATTCTGGGAGCTCTAGAAGTTCTTTAAATATTTTTTTAATGTCAGGAGGTCTGCTCTTTATCTAAAAATGCACTTTTAATTAGAGGTCACATCACTGTAGTAAGTGGGTGAATCACAAGTATTTAAAAATAGAAATGCTTGCAGATTTATACAATAATGTTTATTTTCAGAAAGCTTAATTGTATGTGGAAGCAGATGGAAAATTAGTGGAGTTTATGTCTGGGAGTAACTGAAATTTGAATGCAGAGTAGAACTGGCTGGAAAATGGAGGAAAAAAATACCACTTCCCTCACATTTCACTCACACACTTCAAGTGGGACTACTTGTTTTTTTTCTGTAATGGATGTTTCTAAAGCTTCCACTTCTTCCTCTGTTTCATTCACAGAGGACATAATATATTTATTCCTCTCCATTTCACTCTTTTTTTTTTTTTTCTTTTTTTTTAATCGGAACAATTGCATTTTTTGGTTTTGCAGTAATTGTCTCTTGATTTAGCTCATGTCTTCTGGCATTTGACACAACAATATCTGTGTTTTCAGACACTTAAAATATACTGTTGTGGTGCTTCTTCCATATCTGCTGCCTTCTTCTGCTGAATTTTTAAGGAGAGCCCCAGAAATATAATGAGTAAATTACTTACTTCTTGCTGCCACAACAATTTTTTTTCACTGGTGGTATGAATGGGTGGGTGAAAATCGAATAATTTCACTAGCTAACTAAATAGTTAATTAACTATAATAATAATCACAGTATCCATCTCTTATAATTATTCAATTAGCATACATAAGAATGGTCCTAATACACTGTGTTCAAAAGTCCCTAGCCTATTATGTCACAGATTAGGACAAACATATCGTGTATGTATCACATATTTTTGTTTGTGGGTAGGTTTCTGTTTCTGTTTTCCACTCCTGATATCTGTGGTCTAAGTGACTGCTGGATCAGGGGCTGTATTTTATCTTTGTGTTCTGTAGGTCTTGGTGGACGTCCATTCTGCAGTTACACATGGAAAAAAGCTTTTGGGTTTGGGGTTTTTTTTCTGTGCTTTTAGACATTTTCTGTGCATGTGAAACCGGATTTTACGTTTCACTGATTTCAGCTGACAGCTGAAGTAGTTGTTGTTTCTGTGCTATTTCTGTAGATCTGAATTGTTAATTTTCATCTGGGAGGTAAAATGCATGCACTTAATTTGTTTTCTGATGTACTTTTATGAAGTAACAACTGAGCAGAGTATATAACTGGTCATAAGGTTTTTGACAAAGCTTTTAAAATTATGTTATTTGATAACTACTTTGAAATAGAAGACAAAATATAGAGCAATTTTATATCTGTCCATTTTAGGGAAACATTTTGAATTCAAAGTGTGAAAAACAGTATTGGGTAAAATACTCAACTTGTCCTAAATGCTGTGATATTAACTAAAATGCCACTGGAAGTCAGATTAGGCAGTGTTTCAATGTAAGTAGCTGTTCCTGTCACTGTGTTTGATGCTCCAGCTGAAGCAGTTTTACCGAGTCATTCAGTTTGCACTGTATGAGTGTCTCTGATAAGACTTCTTCCTTGTAAGGATGAAATCCAAAAATCAATGTCAGATGGAAATCAAAATTCTCAAAGTTTGAAGGATTGATGGAAAGAGATTTTAATGAGTGTGAATTTCAGTCTTTACCTTCATAAATTTGTCAGAAAGGGCAAGCATGAAATTCCTGGGTGTCGATGTCTGGGAGACATGTTTGAAAATAAGGAGCTTAAAAAAAGTTCAAATTAAAATTAAGAGTAACACTATGATTGAAATGAATACTTTTTTTCCATATTTTACCTGGAAATGTAACTCAGATTTTGAGGAAATTAAATATATGCCTGTACCTTTGTGAAACTGGTTGATAACCCCATTCCAATTACTTCTCAGTAATATGCATAAAATTTAATTGATTCCATTCAAGTAGCTATTTCTTCATATTTGAAAGAAATAAAAAATCCCATCTCTCAGAAACATGCTTACTGGAGACACCACCAAATGGAAGACTCAAATAGCAGAAATGAGGAAATGTAACCTACTTTTTCTTTTTCTTTTTCTTTTTAATTTAAGCATGACATCACAAAAATATCCTGTAAGCTGAGGTTAATTTTGTTAACAATCAATTACAGTCATAGAAATAAACCCATTTTAAGTGGTAGTACTTCTGCATCCATATATTTTAATATAAACCCAATTTTTTTTTATTGTTCTATTCTGATTTTTTTCCTGTTCAACCTAGTCAAATTTTTCTTTGCTAAAAATTGTGTGCTTGTGCCATACATTTTATTTTGCTACTTAAGGAGCTAATTTTAAACTATGATGGGCAAATCATTCAAGTGAAAGCAAAGGTAGTTGCTCTTTCTTCATGTAACAGTATCAAATTAAAAGTGAGTAATAAAAACAAAAGGAGAGAAATAAATTGGAAGCTTATTCATCACAACAGCTGGGCTCCACAGCTACCCGTTCTAAACCTGAGATTTGCTTCTTTCAAATATTTCCTCTGAAATAAAAATGCAATTAAGAAAGAAATAGGCGAAAACAGTTGAAAAAAATTTCTGCAATGAGAAAAGCTCTTTGGAGCTATAGTCTGCTGAAGTAGGACCTTGGTCCTTTCAATACCCTGGATTATTTTCTTTTTTTCCAATAAATACTGCATTGAAAACACATAGCCTTATGATATTCTTCAGAAGTCTGTGATAAAGATGTCCCTTTCTTACATGAACTTGGGCAACAGCATGCCTGTGCTTTGTGAAGTACAAAGACTTCGTAGGTAGTGAGAGTTTGAAAGAACTCTGCATGCCACAGGCACAGTCTTTTCCCAGGTGTGATTTGAGAGAAGAGCCATTTTGTACTCAGCTGCATGAAGCTAAAATTGGCAATGGAGACTCTTCATCGATGGAAATTCCCCAAACTTGGCTAGACTAGACAGAGCCCTGAGCAAGCTGGCCTTGCTCTGAAGTTAGCTTCTGCTTTAAGAGGTTAGACTAGATTATTACCCCAGTTCTCTTCCAACTTAAATTATTTTACAGTCATAAAATGCACTGTATTTTAAAATTTGGCATAATGGCTGGGCTCAGAGTGCACCTTCTTGGTGTGATAGCATCCTGCCCAAAGTAATGGCCGTAGCTAAATATTGTGCTTTAGCTCTTAATAGCTCAGATGTCTAAAAACTCTTGGAATTAAATACAGCAACTCCCCACAGGCGTCCCAGAACCTTTTGCTCTATAGTCGCCTAATCAGAGATTTACTGTCTTATTCCCTTCTACATTTTCATCTTCTTGGAAAAAAAAAAAAATACTCCTGAAGTCCTAATGTTGTCATTTTGACTGAAGTTTAGCTTCAGCTAATTACATGTGCTTGCAGTGCTCAGTGTATGACTATCAAGCCTTGCTCTGGAACTTAAAAGAAACCAAACCGCCAAACCACACAAGAAATTGTATGCTCTTGGTTGTTACTTATTAGAAATAAATATTTTAGGGAGAAGAATTCTTTTAGAGAAAGGTTTTCCAAACCTGTTATCGCAAATACAATGCCAGTTACAGGGGTATTAGCTTCTATTTCTACAACAACAATAAGAAGAAATGAGTCTGTCTTGCTTTTGCTTTTTATATCTTGTTTTTCTGTCAGAGTTGTGAGTTGTTAGTAGAGGAGCTAGCTGGAAGAGACAAAATATATGCAGAGAAAGGGCTTTAGCAGGTATGAAATGCTTCTTACTGAACACTGACAGAGCCCGACCCTCCACTTTCTACTGTCCGTACGCCACCATCTTTCCTTAGCCATAAAAAGAGGCTTTGCCAGTCCCCTAAATGAGGAACCAAACGTGACAGCTCAGCTGATGCTGTTGACATTGGCAGCAGGCTTGATGGACAGCACCAAACCTTGCTGTGGACTCTCTCCTGCTAATTAGCTGTTCGAAGGAACTCTGTGTGCCACAGGCACAGTCTTATTGGAAAAGGACATCTTTGCCATTCACCCTGACAGCTGTGATGCAGCTGTTCACTGCATGAATTGAGCACAGAGCGGGAGGGTGGAAGGTGGAGGAGGAGGAGGAGGATTTAGAACAAGTGGCAGCTCTGGTATCTTGCAATGCAGTTGTCCAGAGCTATAATAAACAACTGGAATGGAGAAGGGAGAAGATGGGAATTGAAATTTATAAAATGGGAACATAGTTAAGGCATGAAACAAGAGGAAAAGTGAGAGGAAGGGAACAGGACTGCCCCTTGAGGGCTCTGTGAGGCAACTGGAGCTGTATGCTCTTGAGCTTAGTGCAGGCTGAGGGGTTTAACATACAAACCATCCTAATCTTCTATAGATCGTGTGAATGTCCAGGGATATTAATGGGGATGTGCTCCAAAAAGTCCCACAACTGCAAGTGGGGGAGCAGCATGGGCCTGAATCACTTATTAATGTGCCATAGATCTGATGGCTTTGGAGACAGGCTGAGGGAAGGCATTGAGAAAAAGTACTTGCTGTTTGTTCTGAATGATTATAAGTGGGGAATGAGAGAGTTTGAGAAAGTGCTCCTGCTGTTTTTCAAAGCAAATGCCCTTGTTGAGGCAGGAACTCTTAAGTGGTAAAATATACTGTTGTTAGAACTTTCTTATTTGAGATTGGAACATGTTCTCTGTTAGCACTTTGGAAGATGTGTAACTTGGTTAAATGTTAACTACACAGTACGAAAGAGAAAGGTGTGGTGTTGAGGATGTAGAAGATTCAGTTGGAATAGTGACGTTTTCACCGGTGTACTTTTGTTAGTTCCCACTAACTTTTACTTCCAGTGGTTCGGTTTTTAATGGCAAGAGTGAGACCCTATTTTGGATCTTTTATAATGGCAAACTATCAGTTTTAAACTTACCAAGCATTTTATAATAAAGTTTGAGAGGGGCAATAGATTGCAAAATTATTTCCAAGGTTAAAGTGGGTTTGCAATTTTTCAAAATGTTGATGTCATTTAGGAGGTAAAAACCAGTTCAGAATAAAGAAGTGAAATAAGGATAACAGCAACATTCCCCTCCCCAGAACTCAGTCTAAACACTTTCGTTAATGCTGAGCATTAAAAAAAAAAAAAAGTTATTACAGTGCTAATTGATTTTCCTCTGTGTTTTATAGAAGCAGAAAGATTAAGACAAATATTTTTCTTGCAATATATCTGTCCTAGGCTAAGGTAAGGAGTGATAGATTGCTTTGGAAAACTTCCTTGTAAAAAGCTTCTGGTATAATTTTACAACTGAGTGGCTTAGTTTGTGATAGCATTGAGATTTGGGATGTTCCTGCAAATTAATTCTTTTTAAGTTTTTTCTTTTTATTGCTGATTACCTGTGGGTTTTATTACATGCAACTTCTCTTTTCTCCACTGACATACAGACAAAGTAGCTAACAGTATGCTGCAGTTGGTAGCCAAAAATGTCCCAAAGCAGATGTTTCTATTGTTATAGCAAAGAAACCACCCATATCTTTATAGACATCACGAGTGCTTTCTTTTTTTTTTTATATTTAGTACCATGGTCTTATTACCTCTTTTCCTGCGCTGAAGAAACAATCTGTGTTGCCCCCCAGAAATAACAAAGATGATTTTCATGATTTATACTTATATAAAAAAAATCCAAGACACTTAGAAAATATGAACTTATACATGGGGGACTTTCTCGATCAATCCTTGCTCTTCTTTATAGTGGGACTGTTCCTGTAATTTTTGTTTGAGTGCATATAATGTATCCTGTACTATATTTACAGAGGCATGCAATGCCTTATGTGACATTCTGTTTATTATCACTCCTGACTGAGATAATCCCAATTATTCTACTGAAAACTTTAGATATCCTTAATAAATATTTGATGTGCTTACACAACCTGAGGTCTCAGATTTTATACAAGTCTCATGACAAATGTGCAATCAATTTTTTGTGAAAGTGACTTTGCTCAGTTAAAAAAAAAAAAAAAAAGAATGAGTGTTTACATGGTTTGTCTACTATTTCTTACCTTTGTGTTATGTTTTTTAATTTTTGAGGAATTCAACAAACCATTTAGAAACAAGTGGCTCTTTATATTTCTCCTAGCAATACTTTTCAAAATTGTACACTATTAGTGGTTTGTAAGTGCTTAGTTTTTGACATCTGTTCTGTGTAACTGATTACTCAGCTTAATAATTTTAATAGCAAATCGTATATCAATTTCTTTTTATAACTGATTTAAGTATTCATTGCACAACTCGAGGTTTGGGAATTGCTTTTATGTATTTTTCAGCTTCAGTAGAAAGAAAGCTTTAAAGATTTGCATGTACTTTTATTCCTGTGTTCTTAATTGTGTAAGTCTGTTATTGCACATAAAACTGGTAGTTTCATACAAGGGATTTTCTGTAACTTTATATTACTGGTCTAGTTCACTAAAAGTGGACTAATTTTGCATCTAACTGTTTTTGCAATGGCTGCTTTTTTTTTTTCTTCAGTGGGAAAATTTTACATTTTCTATAACCAAGTATTTTCAGCGCCTGATATAAGGCAATTTTGTGTGGCTTGTTCACGGATGACTGCAGCTGAACCTTTGCATACTATACTGTATTAATAGCATAAAATTAGACTTGTTTTTGTTAATGAGTAATTCAGGAGATGATGATATCTTTCACTTTTATTTAGATTATACAGAAGCCAAGACAATATTGGTAGATTCTTAAGAGGTATACCTTCATGCGTCTTGTGAGCTGCCAATGTTTTTGGTAATGAACAAACCTGTGAATTTAAATTAACTTAAAACCCCTGTCCAGTTAGTCTTAAGGCTTAGGCAGCCTTGTGCCCAGAAGAAAGATCCAACCTGCCAGTTATGAAGAGATGACTTAGAAAAGCCCTTAAGGGTTAATATGTTTAATAATCCTGCTGCATGAGATTATGAACTCAGTAACAAAAAGAGGAGAGAGGTTGGGAATTTTGGGGAATTTTTAACCTTGTTATACTGTATAAAATGACAAATCAGTGAGGTGAAAGGAGAATGACAGTTTCTCTCATTCTGTTTTCACCACCAATATCTGTTGTTTCTTTGCTGTTGTGACTGAAGGACAGCAGAATACTCCTCTAGACACTGGCTATTAGATATACTTATGAAGAAAAAATATATCAGTAAGAAATTGGATTTTTTTATTTAGCATTTTTATGATAGTGAGTTTTGTTTTAATCTAGGAACTTTGTATTAGAGATATTATGATAATCCACAAGCCACTGATGGCTTCAGAAGCCATAATCTTTCTGATTTCTTCTCTCTCTGAAATTAAAATGGTATCTCTCAATGCTGCAGATACAATCTGTTTGATGGCATGTTTATGTGCTTATGAGTTTCTAAGAGATGAACAGGAAAGAGTTGTTCAGAGAAGCACAGCTTTTCACCTAATATGTCAGATACAGTCAGTTTCCATTTCAGAATCATAAGTATATTCAGTTTAGTTAATAGATACATAATAGGGGAGCAGTTAACAGCTGCGTTAAATTGTGGGCTTTTTTTCTAAATAACACTGTAAGTATTAGTAAGCCACAGGGGGATGTTTCTGTGTCTTTTTTTCTGGAAGAGAATTTTCGTGTTTAGTTTTTCCTCATTTATTTTCTCTGGTCTTCCTTGCACTCTTCCTTGCTCTCAGTCTCTCTCACGTTTTTCTGCCCTATTCCTGTCACACTTGTCATGTGCAATACTGCACTCTCAAATGCCTGCTCACTGCCTCTCACATTTTCTCAGGTGTGGTCTGTCTCTTTCATGTTCTTTCTTGTGTGTGCTATCACTCAATGTCTTATTCACATCTCCTTGCACACTCTCTTACTGTTGCTCCCTTGCTTTCCCTTGTTTTCATTATTTCTCCTATGCTCATTCCCTTTCTCATTTATGCTCTTGAATTCTCATTCTCTTTCTTGCTCCTATGCACTGTGTCTCTCTGTCTCTTTTATTCTCTCACTCCTCTCAAACTTATTATATCTTATTTTTTTTAGAGAAAATACGGGGTTTTCATTAGCCAGAAAGTGGTCAGGTATTAGTTACTGTTATGGTCTGGTTTTTAAAGTTATTAGAAATGCCTCTGCCTGAATTAAGGTGCAAGTCTCTGACAGTGACACAGGATAGGTTGATCACCAGGCACAGTACTGCTTTATGAACATTCTTAATTGAATTCACAGGTGAGATTTTTTTTTCTTTGAGGTGTTCTCTCCCTCTTCCTTCCACCCTCTCCCTCCCTTCAATCAAGTCATTGCTTGGAGGCAAGAGAGTAAGGGGAGAAGGGAAAGAAGCTCATTTAGCAGCTGTGGTAGACATAAGCATCATAGTACCAATCAATCAACACACATGCTTTCCCACTGAGACTCCCCTGTGACCTTGAGGAGCGTGACAAATGACTTAGAGGACAGAACAGACAGAAGGTTTGTGATAAACCAAAAAATTATGTTCTTCTGGGTGATGAAGAAAAATAAAAATGAAGAGTGAGGGTAGATACGTATTTGGTTTGAACAGGAGTCAATAAATTCTGTAACTACCTTTCACTGTACTGGCAGTGGTTAGAGGAGTTTACTGTCACGGTAATCAAGACTTCTTCAATAAACCTCACTGCAGTGTTTACAGTCCTTCTTTTTGTGCAGTACGGCACTACTTTATGGCTCTGAGCTCTCAGCTGTGGCTGGAGGTAGTAGCAGTTATTGATAACTGATTCCAGAGGCAACATATCTTGTCAAATTCATGAGGGAAAATAATCAGCAGAGTGAATCACTTAACCTGGACAGACATCACTCTGTGCTCTGAAATCTGCAGCACATTAACTCAGTCATGAGAAGATTATTATTAATTATAAATGTTTGATACATTATTAAGTGCAGCAACTTACAGTCTGGTTGTAGGTACAATTTCAGCAGATTTTTAAAAACTATTTTTACAGACGTTATATATTTTATTTTTTTAATAGAAAAGTTGAAATAAGCAATCTTTTTGTATTTATTATGTGTCTGTGAATCTCGTGCAGTATGGGAGAAGGGTGCATTTTCTTGCACACACCAATATATGTCTAGCCTTAGCAGAAAACAGTGTTTGTTAGGAGAAAGATCTGTTGCCACATTATTCATTCTTTGTGTCTCATTCAGAATGCAGACAGGTATTTTCTTTATTGTATTTTCTTTACTGATTCCTCCCATTCCATTTTTCTCCAGTTCCTTTGACCCTTATCAACATGACTCTGTATTTGCCCAGTGTCAAGCACCTAGTAATTGTGACTGCTATTATGTATTTCAGCCAGCCAAACCTCTGATACTCTTGGTACTATACTTAAATGCATCTAATTTACAGCTCAGTAAAAAAAACCAACCAACCAACCAACCAAACAAAAAAAACCCAGAAAACAAACCCCCGAAAACAAAAAACTAGTCACCTTTCTGATGAAACATACACTGTTGAATACACATCAGAGGTTAGTAATGCTTTTTCTCCCTAACTGCCATTCATTGCATACAGTCCATAAAACTGATTTTCTAATCTCATTGTCAGAGTTTAGAAAACTATTTCCCTTTCAATTCCTTTCTTTGTTCTGGGTGGAAGAGATCTATTACAAACAAATTTGAAGACCACATTTTTTTTCTAATGACAGACTGCACTTTGCAATGCAGGAAAAAGTATTTTTGCTTCATTAGACTCAGTAGCAGTGCTAGTAAACCAAAGGCTAAATGAAAGGAAGTGGCACGTGTTTGGGGAAGCAGGCAGTTAAGTATCATCATCCTTGCAATGATTTTGAAACAGGTCAGATTTACCAGTAAAATGCCCAGATCTCCCTTGTAGCAGCTATAATCCAGTATATGTGTAATGTTTTAGTGTATCAGAATTGTGAGATAAAAAAATTTTTAAAAAGCATTACCTTGTTATGAGTTGACATAATTTACAGAAATATAGTCCACTTTAAAAAGGAGTAAGTGACAAGCCCTGTAAGATCCTAGAAAATGACAGGAGAAAGTAGTCTGTTGCTGTTCAAAAGACTTGTGCTAAGTTTACCAACAAGGTAATATGCTATCAGAAGGCAGAAAATGCATATCAAGAAATGAATGAGAAAGTTGATTGTTCCTGGGGATTTTAATGAGGTTAGTAACCCAGTCCTGTAGAACAATTAAAATCTTCAGCATCTTGCTGAAGGTAATTACATTTTGAAAGTGTTAAGTTTTTCTCACTCACCACATTTAGCTGAACTTTTTATTCAGGTATGGCCAAATTGGTACTGTGCAACTTTGCAGCCCACTTATCCCCTCATTTGCCCTAATGAGGGCCTTCAGAATGGGTCTGACAATAGAAATTGCCAGAGAAATGGGATTATAGGCTGGTCTGAGGGAAAAAAATATGTAAAAAAAAAAGGTTTAGGTTTTAAGCCATTAAGTATGAGTTGTATTTCTAGATGCTATGCTCTATTAATATGAGTAACTATGCTCAAGTGTAGAATACAAGACTGTAGCTTTCTATCCTGTAGATGTTTCATGTGCAAGATAAGATATTTTGCCTGACATTACCAGAAAGCCAATAAATAGTTTTCAAGAACTTCAGCTTTTCCAAATAAGTTTTTGTTTGTTTTTGTTTTTGTTTTTGTTTTTTAACACTGGATCATTATCATATTGACATGTTGTCCACTTGGAATTAATTTATTTTAATTGGATCAAGTCTGTGTCTACTAAAAGTAGCTAATCTTAAAAAAAAAAAAAACAAAAACAAAAACAAAAAACAAAAACAAACCAACAAAAAACTTTTGAAAGTCTCTTCAAGGACAAGGAAACATGAGTATCTGGGTATTTTCCTTAGTTTGGGAACAGAAGACATGTAGCTTTGCGTCTCAGAGATAAGGAAAATAGAACAGAGTCTTGAACCCAGGTCATTAAAGCCCTAAGATAACACTTTAATCACTGTACCTATCCATCCTTTGGAAGAAGATTATTAATGCAAGTATTTTCATCTTCTGCTTTTAAACGTATATTTTCTTATAAAGTAGCAATACACCTCAGTGGAGAGTTCTGCAGCTCCTGCCTGGATTTAATACAAATTAAACAGTAGGTTCTTTGTGTTATCAATGCCAAAAGCTTTGAGGCTGAATTCGGTTTTGGTTTATCCTGAATAGGAAAGGTTAGCACATTTGATAATAGAATGCATATCCCTTTATAAATGTTCTCTTTATATGGTAGAATATGGATACTTTTGGCTCATTCAGTTTATTGCTGGAGGTATGAAATGCTGGAGGCCAAATTTTGAGACACCTTTATAGTCAGTTTAATGAAAACACATGGTTCTGTAGGGTAAATGCAAGGTGAATTTAGGTATAAAACTAACAGTAACTCTAGGAAGCGTTAAGTATGCTTTTAATGTAAAAATAAACACAGTTTTATTTGGGAGGGGGATAAAAACAAGTTTTTAAAGGAGAGCACAGTAAAGCTAGAGCTTAACAGACTAACCCTGTTCTTGGTGCTGTTAAACAAAACTATGCATATCAGTTTGCATAGATAAACTTTGCTGTAACCACATTTAGTTCCTAAGAGCATTATGAAACATTGTGATGTAATGTTTGGTAGAATGTTGTGTTTCAGGCATAGTCTGATGTATGCCAGTTGTGCTTGTGCATAGATTGATAACTGTGGAGAACTTGCTACATATAGCAAACATAAACCCAAAGCTAACAAAACCATCCTTGTTTTGTCATATCAGAAATCTAATCTTCGGGGCTTTTTTTTTTTTTTTTTTTCTCCCCAGANTTTTTGCCCCAGTGGAGAGGTCCAGGGACAACGAACTCTGGTTGATTCTTTATAACTTTTAAATGATTATTAAGCTAGAATCACCATGGCTTGGTAAGGGTACATGTGTAAATAAAGAGAATTGAGGAAGAAGAAGCCAGTATATTACCCATTCAATGGTGACATTGATTCTAAATAGAACTTCTTAAAAAAGGTATTCAGAAGTTATGCAACCATAGCTGGGTTTAAGGGAAAGGTGCACCGGAGTCATTGCCAGTAAATTAAAATTTAAGTTATTGGTCATCCTTTTAGTGATAGATATTAAACCATTACTTTTTTCACAAAACAAAACAAACAAAAAAGAAGAACCCCATAAAGGTTTGTGATCTGTATGTCCCTGAGTCTAGCCTTTAAGGAATAAAAGAAAAAGAAAGCCTCTCAAACTGTAATGAAATGAATTTTAGTTTGCAGGCACCGGGCCCATGCCATTTCATTTCATTACCAGGATACGCTGAGCAGGCTGGAATCAGCAGAACTACAGGCAACACAAGCTGATGATAAGCATTTCATCATGGCCCTAAACATATTAAATTTTTAGCAATAAATTTTATCAATACCATCTTCATGGCTGGATAACATTTCCCCCCCTTCTTTCTTTACCCCACTCTCCCATCGCCCCATTCACTTTTGCTCTGCAAATACAGCTTGTACTTGACTATTCTGAAAACAAATTTTTAAGAAATCAATAACTAAAAAACATTTACAATTTAGCTAGTCCAGTAATTATCCTTCAGGCTATTGCCTCTACTTACTGAAAATGGGAAAATAAAGTTACAATGTGAGCAAGGGTAACAATAGACGAACCTCATTAGGTTTTGTGACAGTCCTTAGATTTTCTCCTAAAACTAAAATATATCCCAGGGGAAAATATATTCAGTTGAAGACCTCATTCCCAGAAATTTTGTCTTTATACAATATAGAAAAAAGAGGTATAATTCTAAAAGAAAAGGTAGTAGATTTGATATTTTTAATAATATAGTCAGTAAAATGTCACCAATTTCCAATGGCTGCAATGGTGAAATGGCCAAAACCCAGAAGTTCCTGAGGATCAGGACCAGGAGAAAACTTAATCTACTGAACTACCCAGATGATAGCCCAGTAATCAATGACAGACCAAATGGGAGCATATAACTGTGAAACAAAGGGAGCAGGTGATGATGTTGGTTTAGTCTAGAAAAGGTCTGTTCTTTTTGAGCACTACTCTGGGTAACTGTGTACCCAGTTTTAATGATATAAAGCTGCATATTTAAGGACTCTTAAAGCATAACAAACCTGGGGCTGGTTAGGGGCTAATTAGTTTCAAAAGCAACCCTAGAGTGGCTGAGGGTAATCCTAATTGTATTAATAATGAATTCTGTTCTTACATAGTACTGTAGTATGGCTCATCACTGAAAATGTGGTTTTAAGAAAATACATTCTTTAAGTTTTGCCTGGTATTTAATACTGACTGAGTGGTCTGCTGGGGAAGACCACACTCAGAGGTATGTTGACTGGTAAAGCCAGCATGTCTGATATGAGGATATAACTCAGGAAAATCTGAAAACTTAATGCAGTGCTCCTTCCCTAACCTGTATAAGCTCGTTTTGAAGCTTGTAGTGCAAGAATCTAGGGGACAAGAAACAGTTAGTGATGATATTTATACAAGCAATCACTGGTCATATAGCCATACACGGAGTAAGGAGGGAGAATGCTTTGAGATCCTAAAGAAGTTTTTAACACCTGTACAGCTGTGTACAGCTTCTCCTTTTTCTCTTTCTCACTCTTTATACAGAAATCTATGCTGCTCCTCTATCTAGTATTTCTGGTTCCTAGTTTTATTGTTAAAAAGAAAACCTGTTTGCATGTGAGGGAGTAAGGGCTGGTAACAGTGGAAATTGGAAAATTAGTAGGCATACCTCCATCTTGTTTAAAAAAACACCCCGGGGTTTGAGAAAAACTAATTGTTACATTAGGCTTGGAAACATGGGTAGGACAGGCTTTATCTGATAGGTACCAGTACCCTATTGATGTAATTATTGCTTACATTCAAAAGTGAAAAAAAAAAGAAAAAAAAAAGTTAAAGGAAAAACTACTGGAAAAAATTCTCTGTCAATACTATCAATACTTACATAGAATATTAACATTTTTATGTATGAAAAATTTTTATTATTAATTTTTCTTTAGTTTTTTGTTATACAGTATAGGATGTGGATTAGATTTTATTGGTACAGCTCATCCTGTGCATATTTCAAAGCCTGATGTAGGTGACATTTCTACAGGTTGCTTTGGAAAGACTTCGGGAAACAGCAGCTGCCATTGCAATTCTTGGAAGTGGGTAAATTATTCTTGAAAGAAAGTAGGGAGCCTAGGTAACTTCTCATATGGTTTTCGTCACTGCAGTGTCTGAGCATTTCATACAAGTAAAGATAACAATAAAGGTTTTTCTCCTTCTTCCTTTCCTGCTGGGAAAAATACAGCAATGGCTCTATTGGACATCTGGCACAACATATAATAAATGATTAGAGAAGTGTGTATGCACTGAGTTTATCAGACACTGGCTTGGTCCCCATGTGGCTGCATTACATGTGTCCCTGTGCAGAAAGTTTATCATGTAAAAGGCTACTGTGAATAGGGAAGGAATCATCTGTTCTCTGTGTTATGTCCATGGTCCATTCAACAAGAAGAATTCAGCTTAAACTGCAGCATTGTAAACTCAGGTTAAATGTTTTTCCTGTGATAGATGCAAAGCACCATCATCTGAAAGTAGATTACCTGGAGAGACAAAAGGCTTGTCGTCACTGGAGGTCTATTAAGGGCAGAGTCGATAAATATCAGTTAATAAAACTGTTGGCAGAGTTTTTGTCATGTCCTGGATTATGAAACAAGGGAATGGCATTCTGCACTTCATTCTAACCTTTTAATTTCAGAACTCAAAGGAAACACTAACAGTGCTTCTTTCCTTAGATATACACATAGAATTTCTGTTACAGGTGTGTGAGTACCTCTACGAGTGGCAATCTCACAGACTTCTAACTCCTTCTCAAACACATTTTTTTTCCTTCCTGCTAGCCTTCCTTCCTTACAATCCACAAATTCAAGAGCAGCAACAATCAGGTTGCTCAGAAATAGTACCCCTCAGTATCCGAGCTCACTGACATATTTAAGCTTCATGGCCAAACCACCTCAAAAGAAGAGGTGGCAAAATTTAAGACCAGTTCTTTCATAAAAATGTTTTGGATTTTCCTTTCACCTATGGCATATTAATAAATACTAGAACTGTCTTTTTTCTACTCATATAAGGATAAACAAAGAAAAGCTCCTTCCAGTAGAACCAAAAACTTTATGAAAAAGTAGGTGGAAGTTTCAGTCAAATAGAAGATGACTAAATTTAGAATGGAAAGGTGGAGGTGAACAATTATGTAACCATATAAAAGAATTTATTTGTTAATCTTGTTTCAGAGCCAAGTAAGGTCTTTATTCCATATGTCCTTTGATTTTACTGAAATTCTTTTCAATTAAGATATGGATTAAGACTCATGTGCTCACCAACTTGTATAGAACGCTTGACATATTTAAAGCTACTCCTAGAAACATAAAAGGCAACTATTAAAAAGTAATATTTAATTTATTTTAATCCATATTTTATATATTTTAATTATAAAATTCTCAAGAACTGAAAGCAATTATTTGGTTCAAGAATATTTAAGAAAATAATCTATACCAGAAAATAGTTTCACATGCTAAGTCATGAAAACCCTAAGTTTTCCTTATACTAGCATCATCTTTATTATTTATTCAACCTCTTCCTAAACTCTCCTGTCCTCATTTCTTTCTTTTTTGTTTTCTTAATATACAGGCCTAGCATTCATTTCTCCTTTCTGTTATTTCCGTAATTTTCACAAGGGCAAATTAAATCTGTTGCATGACAGCATTATGTGACAGTTCAGTAGTTCCACAATTCCTACAAATATTCTAAGTCTATTGCTGTCATAAGTGATGCTCCTCTGTGTGACTTTCAGAGAGCAAAAGCTTTTTATAGGCAGCTGTGCTAGTTGTCCCATTCTCAGTTCTTCAAGTGAACATAGTGGCAGAATTCTGTTCTGGTATGACAAAACTCCCTGAGAAATCATCTCATCCCCATCACGGATTGTACACCTCCTGATGCTGTGCAATACAAAGCATCTTTTCAATTTCCACATGCCTCTGCTGTGCCTTTAGTCTCAGAACTAGTTTGTTTTTATTTGCACTTGGTTATTCAGACCAAGGCATCTAAATATATTGACAACGGCGTATAATGTCATGATTGTATTATGTTCCCTTCTGTTTTCTTACCAACATCTTTTGTTCTGTATTACTGACATTGCCATTTTAATAAGTATGCATTTTAAATAAACAGCTAGAATTACTTTTTTTAAGGACAATTTCAGTTGCCCTTGTTTGTATTGCTTTGTAGTGATGCAATTTCCCATATGCCATTTTAAAATATTTAAAACTACCTGGAAAATATAATTGCCCATTTATCCTTATGCTCATTGTTACTCTCACCAGTGTCATTTGAGGAGTCATAAGAAGGTAATACTTCGTGAAACTGTTCAGCACTAGACAAATGAAGCTATTTTGCCACTCTCCGAATGCTGTTCTTGTTCACTTCCAATGAAAGCACTGTGAGTGGTGAAAAAGAAATATGAAGTTACATAAAAAAAATACAATGCCTGGTGGCAAACCAAATAATAATCTTGAAGGCTGTCATCCATTCATACTTTTTCTGAAAATTTGGAAAATATTGGCCACTTTCTCTCTGCAAAACTCAGTTCTAGCTTAAAATAACTGCTTTTACTTCCTAAGTCCTAAAGCAGTTGTCAGTCTTTGTTAATTTATTTATAATTCTGCTCCCCTTCTTCACCCCCTTGCCTTCAATAGCCCCCTAGCAAAAAAAAAAAACAAAAACCAAACACAAACAAACAAACAAAAAAAAACCCAACAAAGCTGGGGAGATGCAAATTATGGTGTATGGTATGCAAGCCTCTTGACAGTATGATTAAGAGGTATTTTCAGTTACCATCTACCCTTATGGATCCAAGTTCTGGAGTCTGCAGAATAGTGACAGTGTTGTTAGATGTTGAGAAATGCTGTAGAGACACACAACAAGCATTTTTCTTAGATGTGGAACATGACTTCAGGTATGGTTATCATTTGTCTGTCATACAGCAGTGACTGAAGATCAGTCACCTATTCTTATCCTTTCTGAATAATCACCTTTTTAGAAAGTGCAGTGATAATAAAAATACGTAAATATAATAATAATAGCTATGTGATAATACAAATACATGAGTCTTGACCATTACCTGCCGCAATCTCCTGAGCTTTTCATCATCCCTACTGATACAATCTCAATAGTATTGAGCAAAGGGGGATAGTTATTTACACCTACTGTGCTCCTAATGTCTGCAATTTTACTTATTTGCCTTGAGATGCACATGTCACCTGTTATCAAGTCCTAAACTTCAGACACCTTTTGTAGGGCTGTTATTTCCAGTCTGCATGGGGTTGTTTCTTAGAAATTTGCCTTTCTCTGTATTGAGTCTCATAAGTTTTCTGTTGATCCAGTCCTCAATTTTATCCAGTGTCTTCTGGACTGAGTCTCTTCAATTTGTGAGGTCAAGCACTCACCCAATATTGTTGCTGTGTTCAAACTTCTTGAGAGTGTAGTCTGTGTCATCATTCAGTGTGTAGATTAGGTTACTAAACAATTTTAAAGTATCTAAAGCTACCTATTTTTATAGCTATATTTAAAGCTACCACAAATTAACCACTGATAATCTGCTTGTTACCAGCCATTAGCCAGGTGCGCAGCTTTGGTTTCATGTCAATACTACCAGCTTTCACTCTACCTAGCAATCCCTTTTTTCTAGCCCGTGTCTCCTCACCTTCCATATGGAGAAAGTGTTTGATGTAATATCTACAGTCTTGCTAAAGCCAAGATAGGTTACATCCACTGCATCCTCCTTTGCAGCCAGACATTTCATCAGAGGTATGAGGCTGGTTCTATCAAGCATGACAGTATTGGTAAATCCATGTTGCATATTCCTGATTACTTCCTTATTGTGTTCTCTGTCGTGTTGCAGATTCCTGATCTGAGGGTCATAGCATTATTTTCTGTGTCTCTTTTTCTTGTTTTTTTTTAAGGACGAATGTAATGATAGCATTTTTACATCCATCAGGGATCTCATTTAATTGCCATGCAAGTTATAGACAGTGGACTAAAGGCATACCAGTCAGCCTTACAGCACTCTCAGGAGAATCCTGTCAGGCTGTATTGATTTTGATACATCCAACTTGTGAATATTGTCCATAAGTAAGTTTTTCTTTTGGTGTGAATAATAAATAATTTACTGTTTGTTAATTATGTTGGATATTCTCCTTTGTTTTAATTTTATACAACTGATTTTTTTTTTCTTTTTTATATTGAGGTAAATTGATCCTAGCAATTAATTTTCACACTAAGAGTGTTACCTTGAATGACATTGTGGCTGATGTTCTGGATTCAAGAAATTGGCTCTATAACGCAACTTTGCATGTAGAGATAATATAATTTATGGGATTTTTTAATGTATAGGCTCTCTTCTGTTACTCTACTTTTCTTTTGTGTTTCTTCCCTGCTTTCCACCATGGTTGTTGTCTGTTGTCATCCTGCATGTAGCATCAAAACTTCAGTCTAGGTTCAGGCGTTGAGGTTCTGCAGTAACCTGAACACTGTTAATAGATCAAGTGGCCTGGAATATTAATTCATTGTTCTCAAATCATATATATTTCCTGAAAACTCAGTATTTATAGTCTCCTATTTTTTTTTCCTTATTATTTTCAAAGTCAGTCAAATGACAGACAGAGTTGGTTAGTTAGAAGTAGCCTGCAGTGTACTCTTCCCCTACTCCCTTACAATTAATAATTTGTTAGGACAGATATGTACAAAATGCATATTTTGCCACACAGATATGCAAAGATCTGTACATTGAAAAGTACATTTCTGATTCTGAACATTTCTTAGAAAAATCTGATTTAAGACATTTTCACATCTGAACTTCGAACTCTTTCAATGATGTTGCCCAAATACAGTTGATAGTTTCTGGTATGGTGCCTCTTTTCAATAGCTTTGTAAAGCTCATGATGAGGAATTTTGTAAACACTCTCAAACCTGCTTTTCCTACCTTTCACATTTCTATTGAAATACAGACATCTGCACTTGTTGTTTAGAGGAAAAAAAACCCGGAATTTTACCATCAGGCCTTGTACCCTCTTATCTGTTGTAGGTGTTTGCTTCTCTTTAATTGACAAGATAGCCAGACTGCAGGGCTTCTCCAGTTGCAAATGGCCCATGGTATAGGTATGGTCAGAAACCAGATAAATGCCACCCTTTGAAATTTTATTAAATGGTCACAGACGTTAATATCTTCTTAAATTCCTTTTGTCAGTTGTTATAGTTCAATAATCCAGTGTGCACAGATCAAACTCAAGGTGCTGATTTTGGAGTAGACATCACTCACTCTGGGTTAGTGTTCTCACTGTTAGCAAAATGAATCGATTGATTTGCAAGGTAGGGCAGTAAGATTACACTTGCCTGGCATAGGCAGAATAAGCAGATTTCCAAGATGTCTGAAGAGACAGAACATAATATGAAGAGAAAAAAAACCTGAAAAAATAGTTTAATTTCACTGGGACAGGAAGGGAATTGCTATACTGGGGACATGGGAAAAGTTAAAACAAAGAACTAGTAGAAGAAATGTGGTGCATAATACTATAAGTAAAAAATCACCTTGAAAATCTCACAGTTTTGTCCTTTCTTGACCACCACTCCCAGCCCTATATCCCTTACAGGAACCCTTGGCAGTCATGGAAAAACTCTCCTTCTGGCAAACACTTGGACATTTTCAGTCTATTTCAGCATTGCTGGCACCTTTCCTGAAAGCAAAAACAGTAGCATTTTTGTAACAAGACAAAAATAAAAAAGGAAAAAGTGTCCTGTTCACCCATTTCTCTGTGTGAAAGCTTCACATTTGTGGTTTTAATGCAATTAATCAGAGACCAAATTCATTTGTATTCTCTGAACAGTTCAGGAATACTTCATATTTTCTCAGTGTAGCAGTGTGAAATGGTGCAGGATGCCAATGGTAATAGTTCTGGGAAAGATATCATTCATGCTAGAACAATTCTTATGGGTTTTGTTTTAGATGATGGATTGCACGTTCTCAGTCATTTGCAAGCTAAAGGCTTTACATGTGCTGTCTACATTATCAAATTTCTCACTCAGTTTGAAAGCCACAGCATTTTAATTGAAAGAAATGCTAGCCCCTCCAGCCCTATCAATGTGTCAAGGTTGTTAGACTCTGAGAAATAACCTTCCCATTTCAGAAAAATGGACAAATTCCATACAAATGTTTTTTACCTCAGCAACCAATGGGGCTGAAAGGTGAATTGGCACACATTCAAGTGCAAAATATCAAACAGTGAACCCTATGCTACAAGAAACTCTTTTAAAATTCACTGACTTGGAAGAGATTGAATATCTTAGGGCTTAGCAATGTCTATCAATGGTGTTAGTCTCCCTAGAACTGCCATAGAAAAGACTTTTTCCTTTGAGGCTAGCTTCAGTACAACAGAGATTACTGGATCTGTTTCAGTAAGAGAAGGGATCAGAGCAAGGGAATTGGGCATTTGTACAGCAGAAGCTCTCAGATCAGATTGGTGCAGCTCATCAAATGGTGGCATTTAGTTTAGCTCTGATTTCACACAGTAAAACAAACCTGAGTAAGAAGTGAGTGCTTTAGGGCCTTGCCATTGTGAAATGTCTTAAGATAAGCAGTATGTTGGATTTTAAAACAAAATAGGTACTCTATTTATGTATTGCCTTTATCAGTGATTAAAAATACTGCTTTTTTCCAGTGGTTGGAAAGTTACTTATAGAAGGGTGACATATACATAGTTTACACAATGTTTAGGCATAACTGCTGATGTATGGATTTTGTAGTTAATTAATTTAGCTTCACAGGCTGCTGATGATGTTCTGGCTTCTCTCTTCTAATCCCTGTTCTGAGGACTTACCTTTGATAGGTTATTTGCACAGATGCTTTTGGAAAAGTCAAATGCTTATTTTAGTTGAGAGGGAAGAAGACCTGTGCAGATTTCTGAAATGTGAAAGCATTCTTTAAATGGTTTATTTTCCAAATACATTTATTACTGAGTACACATTAACATTTCTAGGATATATTCAAAGTTTGTCCTTATGGCATTTATGAAGATATCGTTTCAATAACTATATTTAGATACTAAGGCTGACGTGAATTAGGGAGAATGACTATCAATGAGATTGAAATACATCTGGAAAGGAATTAGTTTTTGGACCTTCCCCTAAATAATCTCTAGTATTGTACAATCTAAATTTTAATTAAAAAAAAAATAAATAAAGGTCTAAGAACTTCTGACTGCTGTTTTCAAGTGCAATCTGAAATTTTATAAGATTTATAGAAACTTATTTACTCTGAAAGTTCAGTTCTGAGATTGTGTGGTTGCAAATTGATCTTTCTGGAAAGAAAGACCAAATTATGTCTCCAAGTCCAGACACGTATTTGAAGAAGCAGTTGCTTTATACCATTCAGTAAATATTCAAGGCACAGTTTAAATCTGCACTGTTTCAGTTAAGCAAATTGTCTAGATGTACACTTCCAATAATTGTCTTGGGTGGACCACTGATATTAAAAATCATTACCTTTTACTCCTGAAGGCTCTTTTCTATGTTTTTGGTCTTGTTTTTTGTTTTTGTGTTTTTAATCACGATTAGTATAAGTTAAATTAAATTTATTTCTTCACGAAGATATATTTTCACGGTATTTTTTGTGGTTTCTTTCATATTAATGTGAAATTAAAAGTTGTCTGCTAAATCCGAAGAGCAAGCAGTTGTAGTTTGTGATCACTTTGTTTTGGCTTGCTTTCCTTCTTTACATGCAATATAGGTACCTTTTATAGGCTTTATCTATGAATCTTTTTTTTTAATGGCTCCCAAGGGAGCAGTGAAGTGACTACTTTGGCAGATGCTTCTGACCAAATCCTCTGGTTTTGTGGTCTTTTAAAGAACTTGTTTTCCTAAGTTTTAAAAAGTCAGGATCCTACTCAGTGTGCCCCTGGAGGAATGATAGCCTAGCTTCCAATACCATAAATCATCAGATCATTGTTCCAGATAGTGAAAAAGTACTGGTGTTAGCTGACTGTATAATAAAGCTAGTTCTAATGGGAATTCATGTTCATCTCATGTTTTTCCAGTTCAGGAGAAGAATATGGAATGAGATATAGCTTCTGTCATGTAAAATTCTACCTTTCTCTTTGATCTATCAGCACCAGTTTTGACCACACTACTGCCAAAAAGGCAAGTCGTGCTCTTTTCCCTGCCTCCAGCTGTCTGTTCTTGCCACCTCTGTTGTGTCAGTGCTAGTGATTGTTCAGTTCTTCTGGGAAAAATAATAATTTGGATAGGCAGGTTTAGTTTTTAGTCAGTTCAAGGAACTGACATAACTTGTGAGTTATGTTATTTAAGTACTGATATAGGATGTGCCCCAGCAAAAGAGAAGAAAGTGAGGGTTGTCTTTCTGGTGGCAGCAAAGTGTGAGATTGGGTAAACCTCGATGAAAGTTTACAGAATTAAAAAGTTACCATAAAAAGGTTTGATTGGGATTTGTAAACATTTACTGAACTCTGGAGTTTAGCAAATGGCAACTGCTTGATTCTGTTGGTATACGCCTTTGTGTCCTGCTCCGTTTCTTGCATTTTCAGTTTTATTGATATCTCAAGACTTCTATCAGAACAAACGAGTTAGTCAGGTTTGTTTTTCTTTATATGTATATATTTGGATGCTGATGCAATTCTTGATTCATTTGTACGCAGGATTTTGCAAGGGAAAACTAAGACTTTACTTTAGCTCTCAATGTGTTGAAGCTCAATTTTTTTCTGGTGAAGTCAACAGAAGGAAGAATGCAAATTCTTTCTACTACTCTTGATGCCTTCGGGTGGTACAGTTTGTTTTCAGAGAAGCCTGGTTGTCATGGGAAACACAGTGGGAAATGTAGTGTTTTCAGCTAAAGACATTCTGTAACATCTTCTGTTGAACTCTGTAATAGTGAGAATGTCACTCTATGGACAGAATACTAAATAAATATGTTCCTACTGTTTGTATCAACTGGACTTCTTAAACTCATGGTTTGTTATGTTTGGGGTTTTTTTTCTGTTACTGGATACTTAAAGAGTAATAATACTGAAGAGTCCAAAATATGTGTGCTTTGAGTCACTAGGTGCTAGTCTTTATTAGAGAGAGAATTAGAAAACAGCAAATTAAAAACACACTCTAAAACCTCACAATTGCCTCTTTAGGACAGTTCAGCTTTAGCTAATTTATATGATCACTTTTATCTGTTGTTTGAAGCATTACCCTGCATAAATATGAAATAGTGAGAACAGTTGTGGATTTCTAAATAGCTCTCAGGCTGATTTTCAAATCATCAGAAGCTGGGAGAAAGCTTGAGGGATGCTTGCTTATCTCTTGCTTTTTCTAGTACCAGAATGAATTGTTTGTTGTAAATCTTGGTTTAGAGTCTGTTTTCTGAAATAAAAGACTGCCTATGATTTTTTTTTTTTTTTTTTTTCTCTCTAGAAGAATGACCAATCCTGTATAGTGTATGCACACAGAAAATTACACAGTGTTGCTGTGCTGGCTTGAAAATTACACTAGAAAATTTTGGAAGTGAGAGGGTCTTCCTCTTTAGTACCCCATCTTCATAGAGGAATTTAAAGTCTCAGGCAACTAAATGGTGAACTTTTCTTCAGATTTGCAAGACATTTGTTTGCAGCTATTGAGGTTTTTGTCCAATCCTCAATCAGATGTAGGCCAGGAATTTAATTTTTTCCTCCTGCTTATCCAGATACAAATAAATAAGTAATATATATATATAAAAGAGAGGGAACATACAATAAACTGGTGTGATGACCCATTCAAATAGAAGTTGTGTAGAGAAAAAAAAAAAATTGTTACACTCGGTGATTAGAAGTTGTTTGGCAAGTAAAAACAATTAGTTGATGGATCCATATAATTAATTTGAAGAACTTTGTGGAATACTCCTGCAGTAAGTGCTTTTTAGTAAAACATACCAGACAAAATTTTTGCCATAGAAAAGTTAATTTATACATTTCCCTTTCCTGTATTTAACTTCTTACATGGTTTTCACAGTTTCTTTTAGGCTTCATAAAATTATTTTCTTTTGTCACTAAACTGCCCATTTTTACTTTAAGTTGAGGTCTTCAAAAATTATTTTATTTTCCTAAATTCAAAATTTAAAAGATTCTGTGTAATTAAATATTGAAGTGGTATCATAGCACTAACTGCTATCTACCTTTGCAAAATCAGACAAAAGTAATTATTGTGGTAAAATGGATTCTAAGATCATTGGTAATATTTTCTTAGGATAATATTGAATTTAATGAAAATAATTATAAAGTTGGATTTCAGAATTAAAAACTTCAAATATGTTGCTGTGTTATCAGCTGGTAATGAGAGGATTCTGTATCACATTGGGGAATATTAGCTTTGCAACGGGACACCGAATGTCAGTGCAATATAAAACTCTCACAACTGGTGATTTTTAAAGTTAATATAATAGACTAATCAAGTGAATTATTTTTGTCAACAGCCTAGGAGTAATGAAGAGGCTCATCTTGGCTGCTTAAACTGAAACTTGAGTTACTGAATTGTATCTTCCTGATCAGTCCTGGTTCTATATAAGTGTTCTAGGCAAAGCTAGGGAAAGGAAGATTTATACATTGTTTCTCTGTATTTTCATGCCAGCTGACATAGAAATGAATGATGTAATAGACCTCTAATCTTCACGTCCTAAGCAATCCTTAAATGCTGGGGATCTTGAAAGTCTCTTTCCTCTTCTCTAAGTAGTATCTCACAACAGGAAGGATGACTTCATGATGACCCTTAATTAAGGAATAAAAATTGTTGCTTATTTTAGCATAATATTGCTAATGGTTAAACACCAGCCACTTCAAATATAAAAGTGTTAAGTGAAATCAAAACAGGAGAAGCAGCTGTAAAATTTCAACTCAGCACTAGAAGTGAAACAGGTGACTGATCCATCCATGTAATGGTAAATTCTCTTTATTTGAGGGTCAAAAGAAGGATTTTGTTTAGGCTGACTTAGGCATCTTTTCCATTTCCTTGGTTTCCCAAGACAAAATTTAAAAGTCGGAAGAGGTGGGTTTTGTTCCTCAAGATTATGGTTTCATTAAAATGATTGTGAAGGTATTGAAAAGTGGAAACATCATAGAAGATATTTAATACAGTCATGTAACATAACTTTCCTTCAGATAAACTGCGAGTATACCTGTGAACGTAAATTTCCATCAATAGCCATAGTTATGATTGTGTATGCTTCCACAGAAAATCCCAGAAACCACAACAACTACCTAACATTCCCCTCAAAAAAACAACCAACCAACCAGACCAGCTAAAATAGAATCCACACTTCCATTATGTCTTTGCTTGAGTAACCAAACTGTAAAAATTTAGACTGAAATATTCCATGAAAGATATTGACTATAGACAGAAACTTTTTAAGAACACTGAGTTAAAATATTTCCATTAATGAGTTAAAATACTGTTTTGAAAAAAAAAGAAAAAAGAGATCACAGAAAAATCTGTTTTCCATCTCTGTATAATTTAACCTGCCAAAAGTGACTTTTCTCTAGGCTCATATGTATCTTATCATAGTGTTAAGGATACCTGTTGGCATTCTGAATATCTTATTAAGCAAATAGTTCCATACAAAATGGAAAGAGAATCAAATCAGCCAACCGTCTGACAGTATGGAAAATATCTTTGAACAATGATGATAAGATCCTTGCTGAACTTTTTGACAGCAAAATGATAGATGGCTACGCTGGTCTCCATCTTTAGCAAAAGTAGTGGCACTTCCAGAGGGTAGATCAACATAACAGAGGTTGGAATGCTGAGTTACAGACTGTGTTTTTACTTTTGCCAGTTATGTAGCATTTGACTATGGGGAGTTTGGTGCCCTTAAATTATGGTGGGATATTCAGCAAACATACGTAAATTTCATTTTGGATTTAGATTTGGTAGTGGGGTTTTTTTTTGTTTGTTTGTTTGTTTTTGTTTGTTTTTTTGTTTTTGTTTTGTTTTGTTTTGTTGTTTTTTTGGTTTTTGTTTTTTTTTTTTTAAATATGTATGAGATTTTTTTTTTTAAATTGTTCCAGGAAGGTGTCTAGTTTAGGACACCATCCAAATTCTGGTGGACTTCAGAGACTCTGGATCAGACCTAAGATGTCTGCTCTACATATCTGTTAATCTACTCTGTTTTCTTTCCAACAGTCCCTGTCGAAATACTGTCAAAATGAAGGTTTGTGCCATTCGAAGGGTTCATTCACTGCACTGCTAGACATCTTTTAAAGATGAAATTCATTTGGTGTTTTGCTCCCTACAACCCTAACCCAGCCAGTAGTAAATACAGACTTATTGAACATATGCTTTCCTGGCTAGCAGTCAGACTTTAGCAGAGATTCTTTTATGCATACCCTCCCTTTTGAGCTAATGGAATAGTGACAACATGTTTTCTAAAGAAAACCTGTGTATGAGAAAATTGCTTAGACATGCATAATCTTTTTTCAAGAAGCTGTCAAGGATTTGTATTGATGCTTGATGGTATGTTATTAACATGCTTACGAAAATAATTTAAAGGCAGTAGAGCAGAGCTGTTTATACTATTTGTGGTAATATTACCATTACTAATTACATTATATTGTAATACTCACTGATATAAATCAACTGCTGGCAATGAAAGGATTAGTGTGGGATGGTATAACAAGCCAAGATTTTAGACCTTTGAGTTCAGTTTGGCATTATCTTATTGAAAAATGTTTTTTCATTTTCTTGTTTAATGTGAGTGAAACACATTTGCTGTGCAAATTGCTGCAAAGACAGCATTATTTTATTGACTTCTGTTTTCACTTTAGGTCTGGCTTTTTTAGAATTAGAAAAAAATTGAAGAGCTTGAAGATTATATGTTTTGTTTAAAATGGTAAGTCATGTTTATGAAGAAGCACAAAAGGGAAGGTGTTATTCTTCTTTTCTTAATATGGTGGTAATGGATGACAGTAGGATCAATACAGATAAGACATCTTAGGGTATGAATCAGCCTTTAACTCATTAGTCAAGAAAATCTGTTAATTGTATTATTACATATGTAATGGGTTAAGCCTCAACACAACCCCTTCCTCTCCCTCCAGTATTAATATCAATGTAAGAACTGGGATAAAATCTGAGGCATTCAGATAGAAGAGAAAATTAAGGTTAGACTTATTAGAAACAAGTTATATGAATAATTGAATAGTAATGTCTGTAACAATGTAGGTTCTTTATGTAAATCTTGACAAACTATTTTTTTTTCAGTTTGTGAGAGAGAATGCTACTAACAGTGGGCTCAGTCAATCATATCCTAGGTATTGTAATCAGGGTAGCTTCTGAAGTTTCTTTCAAGCATTGCTTTGTTTCTTTGATATCCCGGTGGTCTTCATTAGGATTACTTTACCACTATTCTTCATAGTGAGAAAAATAAACTGGTCACGTTTTTCTCATGATTTTCTTCTGACTATTGTCAGCAGTTTACACTTACTTGTTTTGAATGGCAGCAGTAATCACCTGTATCCCTCCTCCTCAATGAGAGGACTGCTGCCCCCTTCTTCATAACAGTGAATTGATGAGAAAGTCTCAATGTACGTGTTTATTCCCAGTATGGATTTGAGCTGATAGACTTCATAGGGTTGGAGTCAAAGCATTAAATTGTGGAAAAAAATGAGTATATTGAACTATAATGCCAATTTCAAAGTTGAATCACATCCACTTTTGGGATTTTAGTAAAATGTAGCTCTTGACTAAGAGTCTTTCCACCATACTAGAGTCCTCTTCTGAGATGTATAAGGCTGTCCTTTGCATCATAATACGCTGCCTCTGAGAGAAAGTGAGGAAGGGGAATTTCTGCTTTTAAAGAAAGGTTCTACTATTCCACCTTTTTTTTTTTTTTTTTTTTTTGATTGGTTGGTTGGTTGGTTTTTCTGTTTTTGTTTTTAGCATACTACCACTTAGCATTTAGAACTATCTGTAGAGTACAAAAGCTGTGCTATTTTTTTCCCGTTACATACAGTTTGCTAACTTAATGCTGCAGCTCCTGAACTAATCTGTTCCCTGAATGTTGCTGGGGGCGTGTTCATACACACAGTATGAACTTTCTGCAGTTTCACCTGAAGAAAGTCTAACAGTCATGTGAGGTGATATATAGACCTTTATCATTCACTTTTTCCAAAATGTATCCACAGAACAGGTGCAGTGCAATGAACAGCAGTGCAAAGAGCTAATTACTGTTGGTCAGGTAGTGGTTTGGATCTTTGATCTTTTTGACCTTAGAGTTAGCAGTAAGTAGTTTACTTGTATTTTTTCATTGATAAATCACATCTACTTTGAGCTAAATTTAAACCACCAATACCTTAAATGGTGGTCATCTGTTTCTCAGGAACCACACATTATTCTTTGTCTTACACACCCTATCTTTCCTTTGCCCTTGAGATGAGGGTGGAAGATTTCACAGGTGATAATTTAGTCAACACTGAAGAAGCAAACCACAATAATTTGATATTTGCAGGATGATAATATAATCTTTTATGGCTGAAACCAGTTATAAACTGTCATCATTAACAGTCAGTCCAGATCCATTTCAGCCATAAAGATTTCCACTGTACTAGAAATATCAAGAGGTATTTAGTTAATAATTGGATTATTTTGTCCTTATGCGTGGATTGCATCTAGATGTCTGTGTTCAAAATAAGAGAAGACTTCTGCTGGAATTATATATTCAGTACCTTACATGTGATGAAGTTTTACATCTGTCAAATGGTCTCACATCAGGAGATCAGCATTAATTAGACATTACATAGACAATAAGTAGAAGAGAGCAATGAATTGACTGTAAAATATGAAAGGTGAACTTGCTGTTATGTTTGCACTGTCTTTGCAGTGTTAATTCCTCCTTACATCTCATTTTAACCATTACTAGTCAAGTATCAGAGACTTATTTAACAAAGGCACCTGGGATAAATGCAGGGGATATAGATCTGTGAGGCAATGGTGATTAAGAGATTTGATTCTTATAAGTAAAATTTTTCATAACGTGAAGTATTGCAAATGTAGAAATGTGTGGGGTAATGCAGATGCTTTGAGAATCAAAACTGAATTATGAAGCCTCTTTTTGCTTTCTTCTGATGAGGTAGAATTCATCTGTCATCTCCAAAACATTTGTCTAGCTAGATTTTCTGTGTCCTGAATTCATTACTAACACCAGTGTAGGTAGTTTCCAGACAGGGTTTAAAAAAAAAAAGAAAAAGGCAGTGAAAAATGTACTTCAATTCTTTATCTGACAAAATGTTCATTTGTCTTTTTAAAAACATACTTAATTGCTCACACAGGAAAATAATTGCACATCTTGTGAACCTTTTAGTTCTAACACTGACATATTCTTACTTTAATTATTCTTCATTCCTTAAAAAAAAAAAAAAAATTACAATTTTCCTTTTAAGGTTTTACTTCATCCTTTAGAAAGTGACTGTTCCTGTGTAGGTTTTTTTTTTTTTTGTTTCATTTTTGAAAACATGCAAAATTTCTTATCTTTGTAAATTATGTAGTTGCTGCTTTTTCTTTCTGTTATTTTTTTCCTCTTCCATGATGAGCAACCATCACCAGTGAGTATTATTTATTTAATATTTTCCTATGTGTTTTCAAGTACTGTGCATTACAACATTTAGACATAAAGACAAGCTGTAGGCAAAAGAATGCTGAAGTAAATTTAAACCTGGCCAGCTGGCAAAGCGGAGAACCCAGTGACTTAATCTGGTGCTGATTCTTCAACTAAGTGTTTACTGTGGAGGTAATTTATGTGTGTGTATTAGTGAGTCAAAGTGCAAATCAGTCCATCATCCTTATTTCTTCTTAATTTTGTCTTCTGCTGGATCTTTTATGTCTTCAATATAATTAAAAGATCAGAAGTTCATTATGCTTGAATTTCTCATAAATGAAGGCAATGCTACAGAATCTTCACATATGTCATAGCATCCTCACAGGAAGATAAAATCCTATGTAAGAATCCATACAGAATTGTGTCATTCCATAACTGTGTGCTGGTGCAGTACAGTCACTCACAGGCTCTCTAAATGAACAATTAAATGCCCTGGTGTCTGGACAGTTTTCTCATATAGAAACACATTACTGTGCTGTTGAAGAGAAAAAAAAAAAACAACATAGGAGATTATCTTTGCTAAGACCTATTAATGATCAGCCATAAATGAGTCTCATAATTTTTCTTAGGACAGTGTTAGTCCTGCATCGTTTGACAGGTTACAGTGTATCTTATTTTTATTTTTATGCAAGACCCTCCTATTCTATTTCAGTGGGAGAAAACTGAGGGGTGGGGTATCAATGCTACCGTAGTAAAGCCACAATAACAGAAAATTCCTTTGAATACAGAATTTTTTTGCTAGTTTTTGTTGCAGAATGAAGTCTGCAAAATGAAATGGTTTATTGAGGCATACAAGTAACAATTTAATTTTATTCCTCAGGCATGTCAGACATATGTTGCAGGTTGTGTGAGCCTCAATAGGAGAAACAGGCATTGAACCTTAGTCCCTTAACTTTTTTTGCTGGGAGTGAGACACAGGGCTGTTCTGAGGCCCTTATGTTTTCTTCTATTAGTTTCAGTGAGATTTGTCTGATTAGAAAGTTTGTGTACGTGCATTTCAGTTGTGTAATTCTGACAGCTTGATTTCCACAGGCAATTGTGTAATTTAGACAGCTTAACTTCCACAGGCAGTCACATCATCTGTCAGAACTGTTGAAAGAGGCCAAAATGAAATATTAAGTGTCCAGGTAATCAAGGTTCTTCCAAATCAGGGTTTTACTTGTGAAATTGAGCTAAACTTTTGAGGATAACAAAGTGCAGCAGGCTTTCTTCCTGAGGCAAGGTTATGATTTCTAGTGTCTGTATATTTTATTATATGATCCTAGTGGAAAAGGAGAGGAAAAAACCTAAGAAGTTTGATTAATGGAAGTAGCTTAGAAAGAGCTAAGTATGAGGACTGATCTCAGAGCTCTTAGGCTGGAAAAAACGTCCCATTAATTTTAGTGGGAGTTTTGACTGCACAAGGACTTTCAAGATCAAGTGCTTTCTTGTTCATTAAAGGATAGAAGGTAATTAGAAATAAAGCACAGAAAAGATTTTATATAGTACTGCTTTTGTCAGCTGAAAAAATCCATATTATTGTAGGAGTTTTAGGCTAATCTCTCTCCCTTTCTTGCATAAAATGATGACACAGTAGGTTGTTTTCATTACTCTTAGAGGTCTGTGCTTCTATCTGTTCATTTTATTGGGAAAAAGCAATTGGCAAGTTTTTTCTGTTATCTTCCTTGCTTTGGATCGCAATCTCATCTTTGATGCTGACTTTGTCATTTCCCTCTTCCATCCAAACTGTGTAGCTCAAGATATTCCCATAACATTTTTGTTTGTAAATGTGGGATGATAAATGAAATAAAAAGCTAGTGTGCGTTTTGGTTGAAAGAATTTGCTGATGTCAGCTCATGAAATAGAGAAACAGTTAGAAAGAAAAAGATAAAAATGTACTAAGTTTTACAGAAACAAATCTTGCATGTTTTATAATACCTTACATTATGCTGGCTTTTCAGCACCTTTTAGGGAAGCCATATATTCTTAAGACCTCATGAATCCAACCCTATATTTTAAATGTATGGCAGTCATGAGCCATCGCAGGAATCATGAATTTAGGTCGTCAGCTGATGGGAGTATTTTCTACACTGACCTCAGGGACAAGGGACTCATTTCCTGTTAGAACTTCATTCTTCATAATACTTAAAAATAAGATTTGTTTTACTTCTTTTTTACAACTACTTTTTTCCTCTCCTCTGTATCAAAACTTTTTTTTTTTTCCTTCAGCCTCAAGCTGTAATTTATTTGTGTGAAGAGTATGGTCCAAGTTTAATTGTGGTTGGAATTGCCACTGGAAGACTGAGAGTAGGGATTACTTTCTGTACAGCCTTCTACAGCTTTCTACAGCTGGTGCACACAGGAAAGCTGTAAAAAAGGATGGGGATTCAGAGAAGGTATTGTGAATCTGTTGCTTCCCTGGTTCTTTTTCCCGTCCCTGCAATACGTAATGATCTTAGCCATTCCCAAAAGCATGGGAAAGTGAGAGAAACATGTTTCACCTCTGATGTGGCAGTAGTCAGCTTTTTGTAGAAAAAAGGCTTTATATTTTATGATGCCATGCATTTGTCTTTTCAATCTGCAAATTGTTATGTGAATGAGATTTCATTCCTGCTCATTCCTGTTTTATTTTGATGGTCTCCCTAAGCTTTCAACTAGCGAAGGGGATAGGAGAAACATTCATTATTTGTGATAGAAATTTGTCTTGTAATTCCTTTCCAATTATTTTCAAGGAACTACTTATTATTTCTGCAAAGGTGACATTTCTGTAAAGGTGACTTCCTAAGAAGTAGGGAGGTATTAGGTAATACGGAGTATGCTTTCAAAAACTCATCACCTTATCAAAGTGGATAAAACTGTGCAATATACATTCTAAAAGAGAGCTTGGTCCACAGGGACTCCTTCTTTGCCTTTTAACCAGTTTAATGCCATTGCCTTTGGGTGAATTGCTCTTCATTTGTACTCATGTAAATGAGGAAAACAATCATATGTAAAATATCACAGAAGATATAGGCAGATTTTAGAATTAGGTGTTCCCGGTGGCTTTGCCTTAGTGTTAAACTATCCCTATTAATCTCCATGGATTATGTAAGTGCCTTTTCATGCAGAGTGTAAAACCGAGTAACATTTCTGCTTGTGTAAGACCAAATAACATTTCTGGTTGTCTAAAGCATTTTAATTTTGGGTTTTGTGGGTTGGGTTGTTTCGTGGGTTTTTTTCGCAATTAAAATTTTAGATGACAAAGAAGGGACTTCCTGAATTTAGTTGGAAATGTGACTTCAGATATCAGAGGAGAATACTTTTGGTAGATAAAATACTTAAGATGACTTTCTGCTTTCAAGGGGATTTCTTGAAAAAACTTTCAGAACTGTGATACAATTCTCCAAGAACACAGAACTTTTGCGAGATAACCAAGGTACCTGTTGGGAGTACTTTGGAAGAGACATGTGTTTTCCATTGCAAGTAAAAGTACTATTTGATGTAAAGTGTTCTGAGGATTTTGCTCACTATACAGTGGTAAAGGAGTGGATAAACCATTCTATACAGAATACTAATGTTCTTTCTGAATATGGGGCACAGAGTGCTTGTTTGCAATTTGGGCATATTACTCTACAGAGAATGGATTTGAAATTGTCCAACTTTCTGAAAACATTACTCTTAATGTAATGTTCTCTCTCTGGGAAGCTTTCTTTTCTCAAATAAAATAGAACAGTGCAAAGGCCTGGTGCTGTGCTGATACTTGACTTTCTGACTGTCCTTTCAAATGCATGTGTTGTTTTGGCTCTGATAGTTCAGAACTATCATGGTAGTTTTCTGTTGTTGGGTTAAATAACCACATCAGTTCCTCTCGGAATAGGCAGATTTGAAGGTTCTGCAAACTTAGTAACCTACTGAACTTTCCCTCCACTGTTCTCTTACACACAGTCTTTATGACTCTAGTCCTCGGAGACGTGATATTTTGGGGTGTGTGAGTATTATACTCAGGAGGGAACCTGAAGTAGTACATAGTGCTATTTATATTCAGCAGTTAGTAACAGAGCATGAACATCCATTAATGCTCCCACATTAAACACAGCTTTAACTGCAGTTTCAAAGATCTGCTAGTTTTGCTTTTTCGAGTCTCAAGGCTGATTAATAATATCTTAATAAAAAGCTTAATAGTGCATTAAACTAAAAAAGGAGAAAAGTTTCTTCTTATTATGAGACAACTTGGTAGTTCACTAAACAGAGCAATAAAAACCCATCTGAAAATCTGTTGCCTGACTACAACAAAATGTTCGACAATCAGCTTTCAGAAACCACACTGATATTTGATGTAGCATTTTAAATGTTGCCACCAATATGTTTGGTAACACTAAGCTATGACCTCTGATGTTTGTGAACTCTCATAAAAAGTTATTTATCTGTCTTCAGTAGAAATTTGCTCACATTTTGCTTTCTACAGTACCAATATTGGGCCATCTGGGGAGGTGGGTGATCTGAAGATCTGTAGTAAGAATGACACATCTTTTTTATTTAAATATTATTGCTTTTTAGGCACTGAATTTTGGAGATATGCCGAAGTACTTGTGGGAGATTTGGGTACCTGACAAACCATGGGTGGTAAGATATAAGATCCACTGCAATAAATAAAATAAGCATTTAATTTTAAGATAGGTATTTTTGGGTCCTGCTGTCACTGAATTCAATGCACCAAACTCCTGCAGGCCTCATAAGAAGTGCAGTACTGCAAATGTATGCAAGTGCGTTTCCATTCCTTTCAATATTGTCACATTGGTGCAAAGCTGAAGTAATGCCTGTAGTGAACTAGAACTGTGAAGTCGCATCTGACAGGGGGAAGAGAGAATTTCTCAGCTGAAGTTTATAATAAGGCCATTTCTCTTATCTTTACTCAGGCAAGCGAGTGGTTAGTTACTGCCTCTCAGAGCAATTAATGGCTCACAGCTGGACCTACTGAACAGTACCCTTCTCCAGGCATCCTCTTGAAAGTCTTGCTTAACACTTCCTTCTGGACTCCAACCCAGTAAGCCAGGCAAAATAACAATCTCCTTTTGAGCACCATGTGGACTTCTCAGAAAATTAGTCTGGCAGATGCTGTCTGTCCTCCACTATCAGAGTTAGGAATCAGAGAAGAACCAGAGTTCAATGGTTTGATTTCCAAACCCCTGCATTGAGGAAGAGCCATGGGCTGTTCAGATACGTACTTTTTTTGCAGAAACGCAGTCTAATCTGTTAGTTTCCACACTGAATTTTTGTGCTAAATAAAGGACTCATGAATCTGTCCACTATATGTATTTTTTTAGGAGAGTCTCTCCAAAACTAATACCAGAAAACTCCATGTAGAAGTTCAGAACTTTCTAATGTTTCAAAGGTTGAAAGCAATAAATGCAATTTAAATTTAGTTGTATCTTATTATATATTTAACTACATTTGTTCAACTATTTAAATTATGAATTTACAGTAAAATGCTATTTCATTTGTAATACAGGCTTCATTCCCCAAACTAAACACTTTTTGGCACTTTCTTTAAGCTACATGAGAAGAAAATTTTGTGGAAACTGGAGTTTCCTGTATCAGATTATAAATTTAAAATTACATTTTCTAACTACCTACTGGGTGTTTTACTCTTTAACCTTAATAGTAGCGTATTTTAGCTTCAGTGTAGGCATTTCAGAGATAAGGGGATTGTTTTCATTTTTTTAGTGTAAAATATTCTGAATAAACTTTGTTGAATCTCTATTAGTGTACTATAAAATTGATCTAGATTAAAAACCCCTAGATATCTATCTTCTGTCTTCTTTCTAATTATAGAGAATGCAGTGATTATAAATTAATTGATTACCACAAAAATTTTGAAGGAAATTTTCAGTAAAAAAAAAAAGGCATTAGACACAGTTGAAGCTAAATAATTTAAAGTGAACACAGTAATAAGTGGGATTCACAGTTGGACTAGATAACCATTGTAGGTCCTTTCCAATTGAAATATTTTATTCCATTTCATTTAGCGCCGAACACTAGAAATCTATGTGCCTACAGCTGTTTATAAATTCTTATTATGGCAATAGATAATGGTTGGACCACACTGAGGTGGATTCAGGCAATGGAACGCCATGTGAAACTAAACATGCACATACGTTCTTAGCTCACCTTTGGTGTATCTCCTTTTGTACTGGTACTGAGTGCAGTGTTTTAGCAGAAGCTGTCAAGCCTAAATTTTATTTAATTGTATACTAATTTTAAAATAAAGAGTTGTAGTGTACTGATTTATTTAAGAGCAATATATATGTAATGCTTCATGGTCAAGTCCATTTTTGAGGGAAAGTATGTTTTTCTATACATCACATTGCAAAAGCTGGTGTCTTAAGATCTACAGATGTTAGGGAAATGTATTTCAGGAATTTGGATGTTAATTACCAGAAAGTAAGTACTAAACTAACTTGATAGAAAGAAAGTTCTAAGCTTTTAAGCTAATTTCTGGAACATTTTATGTAACTCAGCCTTTTCCTAAGAATTGTCTTTGTCAGACAATTTTTTTTCATCTAGGTTCAATACTTCAAGAGATTTCAACAAATGACTGAAATATTTCCCATTCTTGTTCTAAGTTTTAAAAAATGGAAAAAGTTATTCTCTTTACCAGCTGATATTGGGCATGGAAAAC
>VWZT01011409.1:469298-553874 GCA_013397055.1 Pachycephala philippinensis | reverse complement strand
TTTTTTTTTTTTTTTTTTTTTTTTTTTTTTTTTTTTTTTTTTTTTTTATAGCTGACAACAGTAGCCTGTCTAATCTGTTTAATTAAGGCTTCTTTTCTGTGCCTGTGAATGTTCTGCTTTGAAAAAATCTTCCAATCTGTTACTTATGTAAAGCATTTTAGGTATTTTAATATATTTTTATCATTTTAATATTGATAGATGTTCACAGTCTGAGAAATATCTAAGTAATGTTGATGATCTGTAGAGTGAATGAGGACTGTGCATTTTGCAATGCATTATTGAGTATGAATAAAGTTTCCTTATGTTCTTGCTTTTTTTAAAAACAGCTGAATTACCTGTGAGCACTTTGCACATCTAAATAGCAATTATACAGCCTTTTTCAAAAGGATTCTTGGCAAAGCAAATCTCCATTAACATTGTATCTAATAGAAGGAAAAAAAAGAGCCTTAAAACATGTTTCAGACCTAATGGATTTTCTATTTCTTGAAGTTCAATTTCAGTCATTTCAGCCTTTAATATTTGTAGTAGATGGTCCTAAATACTCGGTGCTGAATCTCTTAGGTAACTGTCTCATGTAGGTGATAAGCAGCAGTGCAGACAGCACGATTTTGTGGGGGAACTGGGCTGGGGTGGGATGGACACAGGAATGGAAACACAGCACTCAGTGATGAATAATCTAAAATGTATTTAGGATGTGGGAGAGATCAGTGCGTGTGGATAGCACTTTGTCTTTTAATAAGCCTGTTCTACAACAGACACACGTGCACACACATGCATCCATACACCAGTTAAAGCTGCATTTCCTTCAGCCCAGCTCAAACCAGCGTGCAGGGGTACAGGACACACACTCCAACTGCGCATCCCATCTGGGCCCTAGTTGTCAGCTGGACTCTTGTGTGCGTGGTTCAGGATCAGTCTTTTTGTGGGATGCTGGATGCCCATGAATGTGTCCACTCATGAGTAGTTATTGTCTTAAGTGTCTATGGATTTATAAATCATAATGCTGGTGTGAGCCCCTATAAACCAAACCAGTGAGACATGCAGCCTCACTTGTCACGTGGCTTCAGGCCAATGTCCTTGATATCATCCGTATGTAAGGCCAACTAGCAGTTGTCACCGAGGTTATTATCACTCTGTACTCCCAGCCTAAATCTGTTACAAAGTGTGAAGTCAGCAACAATTATGTAACAGAGTTCAGCTAGTGCAGCTTTGTCATACATCTCATACGAGGTTAATTTTGTTATTTGCAGATGGGCAATTGTGGTTGTGGTTCCAATTATCTAAGCTGTGCTTTTGGGTAGATTCTTATCCTGTGTCATGTCATCAAAACAATCCGTTCTAGGAATATGATGGTACTTTGGCATTGACAACATTAACATCTGTTCCTTGGGGGTGGAAATACTGCTTCCCACCCCAACATATTAATACACAAATCTGGGAGTAAGCTTGTATAGGAGGGAGGAAAAAAAAAAAATCAAAAGCAGAAAGAAGGTTTGTGTAGGATATATTATGAGCATGAATCTTGTGACTGAGCTTGACCTAAATTAACAGAATCTTTCCTTGAGAGAGGAAAGAGATGCAGACTCTAGGAAATGGGCTAAGGTTAAAGGAAAGGATCCGAGACTATTCAAATATCTCACTTTACTATGTACCACATAAATGACTTGATTTCCAAACAGTAGATTGTGGAGGAATTATTTTTTTTCTTCCCGTAAACAGAAAAAAAACCCCAAAAAAACCCCAAAAAAACGCACTTTTTTTTCCTGCTGTTCAAGCTAGATGACAATAATCGAGTCAGAATTCTGAGAAATAGAATGTTCTACACATTTCCATTTTTGTAGTCTGCTTATACAGATATTGTTATTAACCTTGGCAGAAGTTTTCACAGTTTTTATTTTGTTCTGATCATAACACTTGATGCCTATTAACTGGTAAAGAAAGTACCTTTACATGGACGTAATTCAGGAATGTTGGACAAACAGCGATCTTCTTTGTAATTAGATTTTATTATGCCTTTGTTTTCAAAAGTAAGCTTCTTTGCAGTTTAGAACTGTCATTAAAATTGCTTGGGAAACATCTCTTTCAGATGAATCTAAATAGATGCTGGTAGAAGCACTGCTATTCTGTCTCAAATGTGAAGTGAAACTGAATCACCTCAGGTTTATATAAAAATAAATGTCTACATATATATCTTGACTTCATTTCTCTCCCTAATTGGTAACACGCAATGTACGATTCTCATTTTTGATTCACCCCTTTGGTGTCTGCACCTCCCCTTAGGGATCCAAGCTGTTTTTCTCTCTTGCTGTAATTGAAATCAAACTTGTTGCAGTCTGTAATTGATAGTGAATCTAACCATCTAATGTTTTATATGAGACAGATGCACAGCAGAAGTACATAAAGCAGCATACGGAAAAGCAAGTGCCCTACTGGGGCGAAGATAGATCCATTCTTGTTTTGTTAAACAATATTCCAATACTTTTATCAACTACTTCACCTACATTTTAGTCAGTTAAGGGATAAGTGTAGAAAATTTGGAGCATATGTATTGATAGAAATGGTTAGACCACATCTTTCAGTCCTCATGAAGAGCTGTGCTTCCACACTCTCATATATTTGCTTTGCCTGCTCTTTTCTTTTGAGATGTTGAAGAAAAGTATTATAGTTTCTGTCTCACTGTTGTTATGACAGGTCTAATAGTTCATAAGGGAATGTAAATCTAGATGTTCTCGCTCACTCTTGTTTTGGCATCTAGTGCAAATCATAATCTTGTATAAGGAATGCATCTTTTTGTCTCTGGGTGAAGACATTTGCTAAGAATCTGCCACTGGAAGCAGGATGCTGCTATCAGCAATATATAATATATTCCTGTTTTTCTTTCTTTAGTCATATAATGTTTCCATTCTTAGTGAATAAAATAATAAGATCCTATATCTCACTTTCTCTCTCTCTCTTGTATATAAGGGAAAAAAGAGCCAGTCATGAATGTTACATTAAGTAATACCTCAATATTTTAAAACATGTGGGGTTTTCTATGTTTTTTCTTTCCCCTCTCTGTTGGGGATTTACTCTAGTTTCTACACTGGGAGGGTTATATAGTTTTAATAACATTCTCCTATCTCTAGTTTCTCTTTGTGTCACAACATACTGTAATTAAATATAGAACTAAAGAGAAGTTGTAGGTTAATAATAACTGTGTTTGCTGATGGATTTCTTGAGATATTTTGAGGCATATTTTCTTAGCAGAAATAACGTAATAGTCCCCTTTGTGGATTTCCTCATATCTGGTTTCGAAAGGAGCCTCACATGTTCCTTACAGTGCTACTGATAACAAGGTGTTATCAGCACATCTGAGTCAGGCAGACTAAAGCTTTGAGCTTCTGCATCTGTAACTAAGATTGAAGACCTAGCTTAAGTCAAAAATCACACTTATTCTGTGATGCTTCTGCCCCTAAAGATGTTGTCCTGTGTAAAGTTCAGCAGGATTTCTCCTGGAGTAGCAAAGTTCCTTTAGGTATATTTAAATAAATATTAGCTTTCTGGTGAATGCTTATGAAGAGATTTGGAGGAAAGCTAGTTATTCTGTAACTCCTCAGATAATACCTGGTTTCTCAGGGATCTGAGAAAAAATAGAGGAGGAATTAGCTTCTTTACTCTGTTCACAATCACAGTAGAGATTATTCTCATTAAATATTTATCCATCATGGAGAAGGAAGAGAGTTGAGTAATCAAACAGTTGGTGTTAATTTAAATGTCAAACCACAATTAGAAAAAAACATCCTTGCAATCAAATTTTATTGTGGTTTCCCAATCTGTGCTCTGAAAATATCCTTCACTCAAGGATTTCCACTCTGAGAGAAGAGAGGAGAGTGCAATATGGATTTGACTCAAATTTCCTGAAGTTTTTCCTCTTTTTGAAAATTCCATAAACTTTATGTGACTCAGTAATCCCTTCACAAGGTTAACTTGAGGCTGTTATTTCTTGCAAATAGATTTTACTCCAACTTGATCAGCCCCTATCCTGAAAGGATTCTGTGTTTGCCATTGCTGCACTTGAGGTACCTGTTGACAATTTATCCAGCTTGACAAGCTTTCTCTGAATAGGAGCGTAGACTTCCAGCATGCAGAGTGCTTTCCCCCAGCTTGGTGTCATCTGTAAACTTGCAGAGGATGTCCTCTGCCTCATGATCCAGCTTATTGATGAAGGCATCAGCTGCAAAGGCATCATTAGCCCCATTAACCATCCCTATAAACAAGGTGTCATTGGAACCATTTGAACTTGGCAGTCCAAGCAGTTTTTCCAGACACCTGGTAGTCCACCCACCCAAAACATATTTTCACCAATTTGTTAGTGTGGACAAAATAAAATAAAATAAAATATTAAAAAAAAACATAACTAAGATCAAGGTGACCTTTTTTCACCAAGGCAGCAATCTCATCACAGAAGACAGTCAGGTTGGTCAAGCATGTTTTGTCCTTGGTAAATGCATGTAGGATCTCCTCCTACTCTGTATGTCTGGGTGTAGCTTCCAGATTTTTTTTTGAGCAGTGAGACTAGGCTGACTGACCTGCAGTTCCTCCAATAACCCTCCTCCTTTTTTTGCAAAAGTGGGCAAATTTTCCAGTCATCAGAAACCTACCCTAATGACCCAGGCTTCTGTAAGACCATAAACAGTGGGTGATGTCCCATACACTTAATTAGTTTCTGCCTCAGTCTTCTACTGGGAATAATTCTTCTGTCTCCCAGACCCTGGCACAGGCTCAGAGGAGCTGTGAGGTTTGACACAGTCATTACCACTAGAAACTGAAGAAAAGAAGGCATCTATTACCTCAGCTTTTTCCATGTTCTTTGCCACAAGGTTCCCTACAGTTTGAGTGACGGCCCCACATTTTCCTTTGTCCTCCTTTTGCTGATAGCTTAACTTTCTTTTTATGCATCGTAGTCCTCACTTGTATCAACTCTAAGGCAGTATTGACTTTTGTAATTCAGCTGAGCACAGTCAGGATTTCCCTGTTATCCACACTGACCTTATGCTGTGCCTGTTAGACTTCCTGAGCCTCACACTGGACTTTTCCTGTGCTTTGAAGAAGTTGTCACTGATGATCAGTTGGCTCTCCTGAGCATCTTTACCCTCCAGGGTAGACCTATTAGACCCCCACCAAGCAGATCCCCAACAAGTTTATGTTTAAATCTACTTTTCTTAAATTTTGGGGGTTTTGTTTTTTTGGTTTTTTTTTTTCTTTTTTTTTTTTTTTGGTTGGTTTTTGTTTTGTTTTGTTTTGTTTTGTTTTTTGAGTAATAGTTTCAACTGTGTATATTCTGGTCAGTTTGTCAGGCCACCTGCACACTTCTATCAAATAAAGCCAATTCCTGATACTGGCCAGAAGTCTCTTGAAATTTTAGTGCTCCACCACTTTGCCCTTTCAGAAGATGTTGGGAGTTTTTTTGTCTCCTCTGAGAACCACCCTTGTGATTGTGATGCTTATTTTATTTATAAAACTTCATTTCCTTTTCTTGGTCAATCAGTCATTATCAGACACTCATCCCTGCACCCAACCTGATCTTGATCCATCAGCTCTGGGGTTGTTAGTCACCTGCTCCAGTGCAAATCTCCATGAATTCAAACTGCCCATGTCCATAGAGTTCAACCTCTCCTTCTCACTTGTCCTGTGGAGCCTGTATGGACTCCCCGTGATTGTTTTCAGCTCCACATATGTTCGTGTACAGGCACTTGACGTGAACCCCCAAGTTTGCATTGTGTTCATGGAGTATGATCTCTGTGTGTTATGCTTGTGCCTGACACGTTTTCACTTTCTCCTATCCCTCCTCTAAGTCTCAGATCGCTTGTCCACCATCTCTAGATGTTTGAAACGCTTTTCACTAGATTAGCAAGCTTCTCTGCAAGCCTCTCTTGAAGGCTGAGTCTTGGCCCTCTTTACTAAATATATCATGACACAGAAATATTTTGGCATATATGTTTAACATGTGCATACAGAATATCTATGCATATATTTAATGTCTATCCGTGCTTAAATACTGTATGAAAGTTCATGAAGAGAACAGACACTTTGCGTATATTTTTCTGCATTTGAGCACAGCAGGAAAAAGAAGAGAATGTAAGAAACTTTCTAAAGTACTGAATAATTATCTTTTTGATTTGGTGTATTGCCTTCAGCTTTTTATCTCCTACATGACTTACTGGCAGTCTTATCTTTCAATCTAATTTTTCAAACGGTACAATGTGTTTTTGGTTTTTTGAACATCATTGAAATGAAAAACAGAAAACAGTCATACATATGCCTGGCTAATTTGATGGTGATGATTTATTCTTCTTTGTAGAGAAAGTGTTGAAATGTTTTGGAAAGGCTGGTCCTGTATAGGGATTCAAAACACAGGAGTTGAACAGATTCAGTGTTCGTATTCTTTTCTTCTAGAACTATAATCATATATAAATAAGTTTTAAAAATCATCAACATGTAGCATTCTAAACACATTTGACATGTAGTACTGAATTCTGCTATCAAAAAAGACATTTTTACATACTCCCACAGATTTATTTTCTTTAAAAACTGTTTTTCTTGGTGGGAAAAAAAAAGGTAATTTTCATGTATTTGCATATTTCAGAGAAGATATATCTATTATTTTATATTACTAAGATATCTGTCTTTTCTGGTAAGTGAGGTTCCACAGAGGTTATCTAAGTGGGTTTTTTTGATAGTATATTTGTATGAGAAGTCTCTTGGACAATCCTGAGTTTATACCACTCTTCATGCTATTTTGTTTTCTTAAACTAATAATTATCATTGTAGGTGGGAGAGATGAGAAGGTATTCATGAGAACAATTCTTCACAAGTTTTTTCTCTTGTTCCATGCCTAATAAAGTAAAATTACTTTCCACACTGAAGGAAATTTTTTCAGTTATATTTTTCCTTGGAGGAGGAGAGAATTAAAAAGAACATTATGTTCCAGAATTCAAAGATTTTATGACCTAGTGTTAAATGCAAAGGTGAAGTAGGATAAAAATAGACTACAAATGTGATTCACGATAATAACAATTTTAATCTTTTAGTGGGGGGGAGGGAATGACATTTCCTTTGATTGAAGATTATGTGTTAGATTTTTTTTTCTGTTGACGTTTATCTGAGATGTTGTTTCTTAAATTCTTCTAAATATTGACTGTATTAGAGACCATGCAACGTCCTTTATAGCATATTAAATGTTAGCACACCCTGTGATTAGACAATGGATTGAAGCATTAGTACTTCACTGCCTGAAACTGGAGTTTAAATACCTACATTGTGGATACTTAACTTTGGGCAAGTACTTAACTGAGCCTAGAGTTGCAACACAGCCTTCAAGTTCATACTGTTTTTATTTTGTTTGGGGTTTTTTATGCTGTTTGTTTTGGCTTGTTGGGGTTTTTTGTTTGGTTTTTTGTTTGTTTGTTTGTTTTTTTTTTTTGTGTGTGTGTGTGTGTGTGGTTTGGGTGTTTAGCTGCTGTTGGTTTTTTTCCAAATCATGTCCAAGAATTTTTAAAGAAGCTTGGGAAAACTCTGCTCACAGAGGCTGAAGTGGTGTATGGATGCCTATAGTTTTTGTCCCTCTTTTTTGTGCCATGTGACATCAGATTATGTCCTCAGCAAGACCTGTAAAAAACAGCTCACATGGGTGTCACTTAGGGCAGAATTAAATAAGTTTTCAAATGCAGAAGTTGAATAAGGACATGAAATGTCAGTATAGACTAGCCAGAGTGTCTTGTGAGGATAAACAGAGGTGATACATAAAATGTAATTCAGCACCATCTTTGTCAATGATTGAAGTAGCACAGATAAGGATGTCTTTATCCTGATTAAAGTCTGCAGACATTTGCCATTGACCTTCATAGTGCTTCTGGATTTTACCCACTCTGTGTGACTAAACTGGAAGTTGGCCAATTATGTGCCAGTGATTCTTCTCATCAGTAGAAATTTAGTCCGTTCTGGGTAAAACCTTTGTTACTCTTCCTGTCGTCAGGGTGAGATACATAGACATTACTTAAGACCTTTAAAAAGTTTTCCTCATTTGTGATCATTCACCTGATTTGAGCAGAAAGGGATAAAACATTTGTAGTGACTTTAGTAGCCTCTGAGGACTGAAAATATGAATAAGAAAGAGGTTTAATTTTTTTTTTTCATGCAATATGTATCAGATTAATTGTTTCTGGTTTAGGATTAATGAGGCTTCATGGATAGGGATTAAGTGGATAAGCAGTCACTGATTTTTGTAGGAAAGAAATGGGAAGTATTTTATTCTGAAATGTTTCAACAGTGCTGAGTCTTTGAAATCAATTTTCTGGGTTTAATACAGTGCTGTTTCGAGCTGTCATATTTCTAATATATTGCAGCACTGTAAACCCTCACATCCTGGACCTTCCTTTAGAGGATTGGGTATATATGCTTGGGTATGGGAGTGTAGCAATCAGGAAATAGCACAAAGTGAAATGGCTGTTACTGAATGTTTTTCAGCTTTCCAATGTATTGCAGATCACAGGAATTTATTACAGGAGTCGGTTGTTGATTTTGTTTTGGAGGTTTTTTTAATTCTTTTAATTTGTTTTTCTTTGTTTTCTGCTTAAATGATCTTCACTGTGCTTGCTTTTTCACTATACCCTTCCATTGTCAGACACAGTGCATCCATTAATAACTACCCTTCACTCACTAAATAATTCCTTAACATATGGTAAAAGAAATCATTACATTTTGTTTCATACGCTCTGTTTCTCCTCTTCCCAAAAACCAACCTGACCTCTACCAGCTTCTGTTAGGTTCAGAATCAGAGGCTGTAGAAAGATGAAAGCTGCCAAGTGTATTGGCTAGCAATTCGTTTGTACACTTTTCAATTTATAGAACCATCCCTCAGCCTCAGTTTTTAATTTGGTGCTTTAGATGAAATCCTATTTGGGGAAATCAATGAGAAGTTAACCAAAGCCTAGGCAGCTGCAGTGGTTAGAAGTCGACAGCTTTGATTGCATGCCAAGCTGACATCTAGGTTTAGTTTTTCTGTTTTACTTATTCCTCATTCTCCAACCTTTTGCCATATCACATGACATTATCCTATCAAGCTTTGATACTGGAAGGGGAGAATTTGTGTGCTGAACAGAGCATTGCTTGTTACCTTATACCACAATTTTACAGTGACAGAAATATCAAATGAAAGAAAATATACAGCAGAAATAGATATTTAACACAATTTCTGACAATGTTCCAGCTGCTATGCCTGTTGCTCTGATGCCCTTCACTGCTGATGATTTAAACCAGGTTATTGATTAAATCATATCATTGGTTGAAGGTAAAAGGCCAAAGATGAATTTATACAAAAGGATATATACAAAAATATTTTATTCATACTCACTGCATACAAAATTAATGTGTGTCAGTTCATGTTTTCCACAAAATTTCTTTACCGTTTTTGTGTTTTGAAGTATTTAAAATGTTCTTGATGCACTAATACGGCAGTTAAACTGAATGATAGCAATGAAATTAAAAAAGATAAAATAACATGACATAAATTTCCCTCCCCCATCTTAGTAATGGATTTAAACATATAAATAAACATATAAATGTATGTATAGAATACAAATAAACATATAAAATGCAAAAACTGCTGAGGAACACATTGAGTGCAGGTAGCTTGGGGTGCAGCTGCAGTGGGAGCTGGAGATTGAGCTCTGAGTGGGAGGCCGAGGCAAGAGGCCGGGAATTGCCCACCCTTTCCATAACGAAGGACAAGGGGACATGTGGAGACAGCCACACGACCAGACACTCAGTGACACAGCAGGAACCAAGGACTCCAGACTTTGTCAGGCTTGGTCAATGAGAGGGTCAATGATAAAAACCCAGGGGTTCCTTTGTTTGGGGTCCCTCCTGGGAGGCACCAGCTTTGGCTAGTTCTGTGTTACTCCACCATGAATAAATGGCTTTATGGAATAAGATACCTGAGACTCTGCCATGGGAAACCTGGGGCCAAACCGGTGAGGAAACCTGGTCTGACTGGGTGAGTGGGGTGTGTGGGGAGTTAAAAGAGGCACCCATCAAATCACTGTAGCTGCAAAGGGTCTTTGGTCCCAGCAGGGTCTGTCTGGGGTGGTGGGCGTGTGACTGATGCAGTGCCTCCTGAATAGTCAGACTGAGAAGTTTCCTTAAAACCAAATAAAGACAGTTCTCAGCTATAATGCTATTTACATATAGCCACGTCTGTGAGCTATTATTATACATATTATTACTCGTGTAATAGGTAGTATGTAGAGATCAGTTAGCAAAGTGAGTGGTGTCTTGAGAAGTCACCAACAGACTTGATAAAAGAACAGATATTTTCTGTGAGCCTTACAGTGCCCATAGCCATTTTACCATGTAAATCCAGCCTCCAGATGTCCATGGTACTGAAAACCAGGCACTGTAAACAGTGTGGAACAGAACAGCTTTTGGTCATATTACAGTGACAGAAAGCAAAGGCTAGAGGGAAAAAAATTAGAGACTATGATGCAGAGAGGTGAAAGTGATGGGTGCATGCTTAGGTCCTTCACTACTTGAGTGGTGTCCACTGCAAATGCACTGCACAACACTCGTTGCAGCCGTGGGTTAGGAAGTGGGAAAAGCAACCAGCTTTTGATAACACTGTTCCATTGTGGGTATGGCTAACACTGAAAGCTCTTTTGGGGAGCGTGTTACATCGTGCTTTTATTTTATTCCAGTTGGCTGAATCTGTCCTGATGAAAGTAGGTCTGAAGAGAGTAGGTGTTTGATCTTACTCTGATTAAAGTCAATACAAAATTGCTTTTGACTTTAGCGGCACATGTAATGTCCATAGAGAGAAACCATTTAAGCCCTTCCAGCATATTTAGAATATTTCCGATGTGAAATGGGAACTCAGAAATGGAAAGATCATGGTTTTTAACCTAAACTTCCTTTTTTGCTGGACACTTGTTAGGCAAATGGAGGTTGTTTTGTCATGCTGTTATTCACTGTAAGGCTGGAGTTTAATAAAAAGTCAGGAGGAGTAAATTAGATCATTTTACTGTATCTCTTACTGTACTTTAAATACTACCTCAGTATTAATTCCAGAACATAAGGCCAGAGGATGATTTTCAAATGGTGGCCTATAAACTGCTAGTGACCTACTGTTTCAAAAATTGTGCCAAGGCTAACTAAGGAAACCCCAAGAGGTTAAGTTAATTCTATTAATATTAAAATTAATCATCGTTGTCTCTGATTACATGGCCATATCTTTTTCATATTGTTGTTAAAGAAGTTAACAACTGAAATCAAGTACAGTATCAGCAAGAAGTGTTTCTTTGGGTTTTGGAGTTGGGTTTGTTTGGTTTTTTTTTTCATTAACATAACAAATCTCAAATTGACTCATGGGATTTCTTTCCTAAATCTCCTTTGGGATGTCTTTTTCAGCTAGGTGAGGTAATTTCTTTTTTTTTAAATCACTGTTATCTTATTCCATTCTTTATTTTTTTATGACAGTAGAATTCATCTAAGCAGAAAACTATTTATATTTATCAAAGTAGTAAGTATTTTGCATGAGAATTTGTCTTTTGTCTAAAGTTGGAAGTACACCTAAAAATAGAAATTGTAGGAGAGCAAATTCCCAGACATAGATTGATGTTTAAACAGGTTATCATCTAAGTTGTAGAAGTCAATTCAAGGGCAAAAAACCCAGATTAGTTTACAGTTTCAATGTTGAAGAGTCTGTAAGTACCTAGGCTTTTTCAGTTAAGAATTATATTTCCAATAATCTGTCAATGTGGATGCACGGGGGCACCACCCAAATTGGCTGAACTACATATTTTGCTGTCAAACCTGTGATATCCAAATACGTTTAGACGCAAAGGGCTCATCCCTGTGAGCGATCTCCATGAGAAGACATATCATCCAGTGGGTGGACTTTAGGAATGTGTGTCATGTGCTGACTGTGCTGAGTACAGTGTGAACACCAGCCTTAGTTGCATGGAGGTGGACAAATGAAGAGCTGACCTGCAATGGAGGGCTCTGGCACAGGTTGTGCAGCACTCTGTTGGGACAGAGCTGGGGCCTGTGCAGGGAGGAGCACAATTATTGTGTGCATCCTTTTGCTTTGCATGTGAAGAATTAAAATTTTGAGCATACTGTATTTATTCAGTGAAATTGTACTGGAAAATAATCTGACATTACAGACACTTAGTGGTTTTCCTTGAAGCTAGTGTAGTTTCTGTATGACAGGGAACACGAGATATGGGATATAGGAAAAGGGAGAGAGTTCAAATATAAGGAATCATGGCTTAGTGGAATATTTTAGGTCAATCTGGTGTTCAGTGTGTGTGAACTTAATTTTTCCTGGGTTCAGTTCCAATACTGTTGTTTGCCCAAAGACGATAATGCAAAAGCAGATTTGAAAGACGGGTGTAGAATCCGGGGCAAAAATCCGAACACATATTTAAAAAAGGAAGAGGAAAGCTAAGCAAAAGCAAAAAAAAAATGTTTTGCTCAGAAATTAAAGCAGAAATTAATTAAGTGATAGTTTCACAGAGATGTTTAGCTCTGGATTGATAATATGATCAAGTCTAGGAGAGATAGACACATCTATTGGGTGTGTCCTGTTGACCAGACTTGGTTATTTTCCTTCATGCTAGGGGGTCCAGTCTGCCTGTCCTGCCACACAATTGCAAATTCCCTTCCAAGAAGCTCAATATATTGCAGAATTCAGGGTGTGTAACTTATTCATAAAGTCTGTGTTGAGACCGGGTACCTAAACACCCAATTTCCTTTATGGGTCTTTACAATGATCTAAGACTTATTTAGAAACAAAATTCTCATTTTTCAGATTACAAATTTCTTTATAATGCTACTTAAATATGTGGAAACATGCCACTAGCAAGCTTTTGAATAACAGAAAACAAAAATATGAGAAACACATATATTTTTGTTTATTATTATTAAGGAGCATGAGATCTCTGCCATGAACATACTCCACTCCAAGCATTTAGTTCTTATGTAATAAGTACAGTGATTTTGAAACAAATTTGACAAGTTGAAATAAATAATTGTTATAAAGGTTGTTTTATACTTCTGTTGTAGTGACTTTATTGAAACCTAGAACTGATTGAAAATTACAAAATGTATGATCCTGCCTCAAATTTTTATCCTACTACTGCAACATTCAGAAGGCCTGAAATCACTATCTGCAGATTATGTGCGACTTCCATGAGGTCAATGGCAATTTTTCACATCTTGTGTAATGAGACTTAGGGTTCACAGCTGCACTTCTGCAAATATTTTTTAATATGTGATACTTCACGATTTTTTCCCTTGGAACCAGCTTCTTCCTTATTCTGTTTATACAGGTTATGTTGCATAATCCACCGAGATTCTGTTGTCTTTGCTTCTGTGAGGAAAATATAAATTAGTTTATTGTGAAACCAAAATGCAGTTCAGCACCCCACATGAGATGAATTCTGCATTGCAAACATTAGTGATGTTAGGTTTACAAATGCATGCAAGGTATGTTGAAAGATGGACTGCTGCCTGGGCTCTCTGAAACAAGATATTGAACCCCAGAATGCTAGCATGAAATCCATGGAAACTTTACCACGATTTTGTAAAATGTCAAATTATGCCTGAAGAAAGATGGACAGCTGTAACTCATAAGCACAGTAGGAACAGATGAATTGCAAGGTCAAATCTCATTCTGGAGTAGAGCGCCAAGATTGATTTTTATTTCATTTTTAACTCCACCTGAAGATTAAAAAATAATGAAATTAGGTTTTCAAGCTTATGCATGAGTGTCCATAGAGCGGAAAGGTTTTCTCAGAAGTCTCCTTTTTTTCTTATGATTTCTAAGTATAGATTTTTTTTTTTTTTTTTTTTTTTTTTTTGGTGGCTATGTGAATGAAGATGACTTTGGAGAGTAAAACTTCTGGGTGAAAATCTGTAATTTTGAACAAAGGGAATTAATGACCAATTTTCATGCAAGTTTTCATGTGCAAGATTTAAACTCATACATCAATTGTACAAAATGAATTTACAACAGATCTATCAACTTGCCCTTTCTTGAAGAACAAAATCTGTAAAAATTATATGAGCTACATAGGTGGTGTCACAGAATAGAAACACATTGCATTTAACCCTTCAATGTAGGGGTAGGTAATGAATTAAGTAGTCAGCATCAGATACTTCTGGAAGTTTAGATTAAATGAGCTGATCTCCATTCAGGTCCCATAAAATATAATACTCTTACTGGCCTTTTGATTGTTTTTGGCCACCTCTGCCACATCAAATGAATGAATTCAGGGACTCAATTCTACCTTCATCCTTAGATTCCATTTCAGGTGTGCTGAGTCTATTTGACTCATTTGTTTGGGGTTTGGCATATGGATAAAGAGTAAGGTTCAAAGACAGCTTTTCAGTTCACTCGATCTCTCATCTGATCTTGGACCAAAAGCAATTAAAGGAATTGCTTTGAAATTGGAGGATGTCTGAGCATGGAGGAAGATTGCTTATGGTTTCAGTTGTTGTACTCTTCTGTGGGGCTAATTTCTCACCCACTGCATTTTGGAAACTATGATGGGCTTCCTCTTCACTGCCTTTGTCTACCTTTTGTACCTTAACCCCAGCTGGTAACTAAGCCCCACCCAGTCGCTCACTCACTTTCCCTGTGGTGGGATAGGGAAGGGAATCAGAAGAGAAAAAGTGAGAAAACTCATGGGTTGAGATAAAGACAGTTTAATAGATAAAGCAAAAGCTGCAAATCAAAAGCAAACAAAACAATATAAGGGATTCATTCACCACTTCCTATGGACAGGGAGGTGTTCAGCCATCTCCAGGAAAGCAGGGTTCTATGATGTGTGGTGGTCATTTGTGACGACAGTGGTCCTACAGAGCCATAGAATCCATATCTCTTCAATTTAGAGAGGAAGATATTGTAGGGAATGGTGTCAAAGGCCTTACACAAGTCTGGACAAATGACATCCATAGCTTTTCCCTTGTGCACTAATGCAATCACTCCATCACAGGAGGCCACTATGTTTGTTAGGCAGGACTTGCCCTTGGTGAAGCCATGCTGGCTGTTCTGAATCACTTCCCTGTTCTCCATGTGCCTTAGCAGAGCTTCTAGGAGGATCTGTCCCGTGACCTTCACAGGCACAAAGGTCAGGCTGACAGGTTGGTTATTCTCAGGGTTCTCCTTTCTAAAATTTGGAAACGTGGTTGTAGTTTTTCCCTTTTTCCGGGTACTTGGGACTTAATCTGACAGCCATGATATTTCTAATATCATGGAGAGTTGCTTGGCAACTGCACCAGTCAATTCCCTTAGGACTCTGGGATGCATCTCATTATGTCCCACATGACTTTTGTGTGTTCAGGTTCCTCAGGAAGCTGATCTTTGTACAGAGTATTTGCTTTCCCAGTCCCCATCCTGCTTTCCATCCACATGAGTCAGTGGGAAGAGAGGTTGCCTGGAAGACTGGGACAAAATAGTTGTAAAGTAGCTCAGCCTTCTCCTTGTCCATAGTTTCCCCTGTACCAGTTGTGTTCATTGATGGCATAAATGCTTCCTTTGACCTTTCTTTTCCTGCTGACATACCTGTAGAAGCCCTTGTTATTTTTGGCATCCCTTGCCAAGTTCAGCTCCAGTTTTGCTTTCTATTGCCTTCCCTACACAACTGGGCAACATCTGTATACTTTTCCTAGGGTACCTGCCCCTGCTTCCACTGCCTGTGGAAGCATCTATGCCACTGAATGGCAATTTGTTGAATGTCTCTTGTTCTTTCGCACTGGTAAATGTCGTCGTGTGTGTTCTTTTCTGTTGTTTGGCTAAATGTAGTTTACATTCACATCTGTAAGACAAATTCATGTCTTACATTCTGTCTAAATATTTTTTTTCTGACTGCGATTTTTGGAGTAATGTTTGGACTAAGTTTCAAAGGAGTAGCTACACTTTTGAAACTGTTGTCATGCTGTCACTTCTTATGTGATAGAACAAACTTTCTGAAGTTACCTCTGTAGAGTCTTTATATATCCTGGCTTTTCTGGCTGTGAATCAAGACCCCATTAACAGGATTTCTTCTGATCACTCTTGCTACATTTGGCAAAAATAAGGAGGTACCTCCTAAAGAAGGTAAGATCTAAACCATAAAGGTCCTCAAAGATTAGAACAACTTCAATTACTCTTCCCACTGGCCTAGATTTAAGTGTAGTTTAATCCTTGTAACCACCTCCACTTAACAAGTGAGTCACACATTTTCTATCACATGAAAGCTGTGAATATTCTTAAGTGTAGCCCGAGATTGAAACCAACATATAAATCTCATATAGATGGACAACAATATGACTAATTTTTTCCTCAAATTAGTGCATAACATTTTTGCATAATTTCAGGGGAAAGAAGGAGTTTTGCTTAGTAAATTATTTGGTTTGGTATTCTTCAGTTTAGAAGTATTTTTATTTATTTATTTTATTTATTTTACTGATCATGCCTGTAATGTTATTTGAAAGACTATATGCCATGGTCAGTTGTCCAGCTCTGACACTGTGTGGTTCAAGTCAATAACACTTAATCCTACAGCCTTTTGTGTCAGATTTCCTTGAAGAGAGATTTTTGAAACTGTCTAGAATAGACTCAGAAGTTAATACAGCAAGGTGAATAATGAGGGATCTACCATTGGAGGCTGCATTTAGTTACCAAAAGAGTTATTTTATGATACACAAATACACTATTATGTGACCTGATAAATGGTTATGAATTCATGAATATACCTCTAAACTACAGTTTAGCATTAGTAAATAATTGAAAAATTAAACATAGGTCAAGAATTTGATAATTTGTATTTGGCAGGGTTTTTTCTGGTTTGTTTGGGTTTTTTTGTTTATTTGTTTGGCTTGTTTGTTTGTTTTTAATATCTTGTTATCTCAGGTAGGAATGTAGTACTCAGCCAAGGTACATTTATTTTCATTTTCTAGTTCAGCCTTCCAAATGTACTTCTTGACAATGCAGAGAAAGTAACTTTTGCAGAAGCTAGAGGTGGGATGACTCCCATGCAGTAATGTGTTCAGCACCTTATAAGAAAACCTCGCTCAGGCATACTAATTACCAACCAGATCATGTAAATATATTTGTCTGGTTCCCTCACTATAGCTGTAAACTGTAGTTCCCTCTCTAAGCAGTTATGTTGGCAGATGGCATCCTGGTCCTTTTCCAGTAGACTTTGCCAGCTCACAGGGCTACCACCCACGCCCTTCCTCTTTCCCCAACCTTGCACCTCCTGTATCTTTTTAATACCCTTGCATCTCCCCAGAGCTCTTGGAAGGTGGTGTATTTAGAGAAAGGACAGTTTCATGTTCCAGGAGATTTTAAAACATGCCAACTAAGGCTTAGCTGGCATGCTAAAGTTTGCAGGAGCATCTGTCTATAAAATATTCTGACTCTACTTCTTACTGATCTCTGCTGGAGGCTTTGAGGGGAAACTTGCAGTTCTTGTTCTACAAACTGAAAAAAAGAGAAAAGTCCTTAAAAAAAAAAAAAATCTGTAAAGTAGAAGAAACTTAATAGAAAATATATTTTGCTGGTACCAAAAAAAAGACAGCTTCAAGGCTACTACTCTGTCTTCTCTTTCCTGCTCACCATGATTTATTCTAAGAACTTGTGCCCTCAACAGAAAATTTAAAATAGACTTTTTTTGGAGGCTCTAGAAATAAAGACTGTTTCATATATGAAGTTAGAGTAACACTTTTAGTTTCCAAAAGTGATTTAAATCTGAAAGTTAAAGTAATGAACATGACCAAAAAACCCCAAAACCCACAACAAATTTCAACTAGGTGCATTTGTAAGAGATTTTCTTATTAATTAGTACTCATATAACATTATAGAAAAATCTATAATTCTAAGAAAGACCATATTCCCCATAGAAAATGGTTGGCTGTGCCTTGAAGGCTATAGAAATTATTATACAATGAAAACATGGCCAAATAATGGGTGTCAAGAAATTTTGTTAATTTAAAACCTAAAATAAATTTATATGTAGTCTTTATTTTTAAGCATATTTACCAGCTATTAAAAAAACTTAGTGGCATCTCTATCAAATGTAATGGCATGGGTTTTATTAGGCAGAAAATAGGTTTGGTGCTTTTACATTTTAACTTATGGTCCACCTAAACTTCATCCACTATTTGCATGAAAAATGTATCATTACATGAAGGTAATTAGGTATCTGTCATTGCCAGATGCCGTTCCTTTTTAAAGATGGTGACATTTCAGCACTGAATTATGACTGGATTTGAATAAGGATTTACTACAGACTTTCTCTGCACTACTTTCTTATCATAAAGCACACTGTACCTAAGTAATTGCAGTTTTCTTCATGCCATTTGCAAGGAGTGCTGTTTAGGGTGGAGAACAAGACTCAGAATTTTGAGGAAAGCTGGTACTTTAAAGCTGGCACAAATTAAAGCTGTAGTCATGACTGAAAGTTTGCAGAGACAGACTACAGAGTAGTTTGCTACTGCAGGTCTATCCCTGCACAACAGGCTTCATTATCAGCCAGCAAGCAAAGAAATGAAAGCAAAGAAGTAGTAATCAGAGCAACAATCTTAGCTTTATTTGGAATTTTCCAGTGAATAAAACCAAGAAAAATATGAAGATCACTGCTTTGATGAATTCCTATATTCAAATGCTGGTTGCCTGGCCAAGTGGGAATTTTTGTAGGGGAAAGTTTCTGACTTCCTCTTTTGCACTTCAGTGAAAACCAGGATCTTCTAAGGTTGTTATATTTCTTGTGCCTATGGAAGCAGAGATCAAAGAAATGTTCTTCATCACCTCTATGCTCCATTTGAAAAGTTGATGAGCTGTAGGATAACTTTTTGCTTTGGCTGGTCTCCACAGCAGTTCCTTACAAGGGTATTTGCTTCGTGTGACATAGCAATTCCTGTAAGCAATGTTTTAAATCCCAGAGCCAGTCTTTGAAAGAAGATACCCAAAAACGCAGGGATCCTTTTTTTTTTTGGTTTGTTTGGTTTGGGGTGTTTTTTTCTTTGTAGTTACAGGAGGTTTTTTATTTTCTTTTGTTATACCACATGTAGCTGAATAAAATAACAGACAGAAGACTGTGATGAGTCAGTAATATATCTAGGGACTTAGTGTTTCCATTTTCATATGCTGAATCCAAAAGACACTTGCTTGGTTCTGCTTATGTCAAATTATTATGATATGTCTCTCAGTCACTTTCTGACAATTTCCACTGTTGTCATAAAATTGTTAGCAATGTGGAGGGTTGATAGAGTAATATTTTCAAGAATAATTAGTGGCTTTGATTTTTTTACTTGTTGATTTTTTTTTGCTTTTAAGCCTGTTTCTTTTTTGAGTGACTGCGGTGTAGTACTGTATTTTCACAAGCGTGTAGACAGCAAAGGTAATACTTCAAGAGAAAGGTTCTATAAACTATAACCAGTTACCTGCACACTGCACCCCCTCATCTTGTGGTCACTGCTAGATTTTTGGGTTTCTAACCACTTTGTAATTGTAGCTGCCTTCTTGAACAATTTTATCTTGTCATGGAATCATAGCATCATTTAGGTTGGAACAAACCTTTAAGATCCTCAAGTCCAACCATTAACCCAGCACTGCAAGTCCATCACTAAGCCATGTCCCTGAGTGCCATATCTACTTGTCCTTTAAATACCTGCACGGATGGTGATTTAACCAGTTATCTGGGCAGACTGTTCTAATATTTGACAAACTGTTTGGTGAAGAAATGTTTCTTAATATCAAATCTAAACCTCTCCTGGTGCAACTTGAGGCCATTTTCTCTTGTCCTCTCACTTGCTACCTGGGAGAAATAACCAACATATCCCACGCTGAACCTCCTTTCAGGTAGTTGTAGCGTGATAAGGCCTCCCCTGAGTGATGCAGGTGAAATTCAGGTCTTCATCCTGACTCTAATTTGTGTCTTTTTTAGGCTAGGTGTTGAATCTGGGAGAAATTTTCTGCATATCACTGCAGTTCTAGCAGAGTTGTGGTACCCCAGTAATAGATTTTCAGGTATTGCTGAAAAAGAAGTTAATGCATGAATTTAGTTTTAGCTCTGTCTCTAACAACTGCAGAAAAGCGTAGTGAGTGCAGTAATACACACTTACAAGACACAGTTTCACCGGATCCGTCACAGGATGTTAAGCAAGTTTATTGTTTGACATATCTTTATTAAAATGCAAATTCTGGCATTTTCCCAAGCTGGCAAATCCTTTCCACTCAACAGTGTGAAGCAATAAAACCCACACAACTGTATTCTGTGAGAAAGTAATATTCCAGGGCAATTTGCTAAAAACAGTAAAAAATTCAAACTTGGGTAAAAAAAAGCCATCAGAAGATTCTAAAAGGAAAGAAACAGAATCATAATCTGGCTTTCAGTGTTGTCATTCTCCTTCCTTTCTTACTCATTAACCAGTACCTTCTCAGGACTTTTACTGTTCAGTACTGACCTTCCTGTTTTGCAGTCATACCTCATAACAAAATTACTCAAATAGTGTCCTAAATGTTTTTTACAACAGCATACCAGTATAAACATTCTAGCTCATCTGTATTTGAATACAATTTACATAAATTGAAAGAAATTTTACACTTACATTGTGAACTAAACGAAGAGAAAAGAGGAATCATTCAGTATAAAGGAAAAGTGTTTAGCTAATGGTGTGGGCACTGAAGTATTCAGCATGCTGTATATGGAAGGGTGTAAACGGCAATGTATTGAGCTACAGTCCCTTTGATCAACTAGTATCTCTGTTAGCAAAACCTTTTTTTGTTGTTGTTATTTAATCCAATTGACAGAATTGGCTTAATAGCATCTAACAATTTGTTTAATATTAAAAAAATTATAGTGTGAAAAGTTATACAAGTTAGATAATATCTAGTAGGTCTAGAAGAAATTAGATTTATTTAGCATAAGTAGAGACGGAGGAATAGTTCCTGGTCGGAAAGTCCCTATTTTATAAAGCAATGAAAAGATCTAGAGAGAAGTACTTAATGCTTCTTAAGCTTTGCAGGGGTACAGTCGTGCAGATGAAAAGGAAATTAGTCCTCAGTCCTGGGGTTATATGCTATGATAAGATATAAAGTAGCGCTAATTAGTTGTAGGTAACACTAGACTAAACTGGCTCGTATGTGCTCCTGCAAATTATACAGAAAAGTCAAAATATTAGTATAATGCTAGAATCAACCAAAGCTAATAAAATATTAATGACAGAAGAGAAACATTAGAGGTGTTTCGTAGAATACATTCATTACAGGTCATGCTGGATTGTTTAAAAAAAGGTTATAGAGTTGACCTGGCTTTGTTTCTGATTTATTTTTGAACCAGACGGTTGTGGCATTTACAGTGGCCAACATGGGAACTGTCGGACTCTTAGCAAACTATTTTGAAAATGGAGAGTGAATGGAAGGACTACTCTCTCTTGTTAAGACCAAAAGGATGAAATGGGTAGTCTTGGCTGTGTCTGCCTTGGCAAAGAGCCAAACAGGATTCAGAAAGTGTTTGGATGACACATGGTAAGAAAGAAGTAACGTTTTAGCTAAAAATGTAATATGCTAAGGGGATTACCCTGTGTCTCCAGTGACTGCTTTTATATTTTCACAGCCAGAGAACACAGACAGAGAAAGAGCCTGATTCAATGGTTTAGATCTTTGTTTTAGCCATAATGAATGGAACTTTAGTGGAAGGGCTAAACTTTCAGAAGCAAGAGCTTAATATTGGGGGTGAAATAAATCACTGCAATTTTAATAATTTGAAACTGTCAGGTGAAAAGAACTCTTGCAGGCTTCACCTAGTAAAGAATACCCTAATAATATGCCCATAGAATCCAAAATATTTAACAAACATTAAAAGTCTCAAGTTATTATATTCTTTTAAATTGGGTTTATGGATACTATATTTCATGCTCATTCCCACCTTCAGGAAAACATAACATGTGCCCTGGGATAAATACACTGTTAAAAGCTTAGAAAAATTGAATAATTCACCGTTAAGGTGGTTTGATAAACCCGTCTGACGATTTCATAATAAAAATTAATTTCCCTTTTCAGGGCAGTAGTCATCAATGCAGTCTACAAATATGTATGTTTAAATTATAAAATAACCTTTGATAAAACGGGCACAATGTTTGAAAATCTCTCAAATACAAATGGTATGTAGAAATCCTAAAACATTTGTGTTGTAAGACAAAGCCAAGTGGCATTACTGGCAGGTTAATCTTCCTTGCCATGGAAAATTACACTTGGCATGCATAATGGCTGTATTTCTAGAAACAGAACAAAAAAAATCTGAAAACCCACTTGTTTAAAATGTAAGGTCTAAGTAGTCATCACATGATATGTCTGCAAAATGCAGTCACTAGTCAGGTCTACGAAGGTTTTTTTTGTTAGAAATAAATCAGCTATTGCCTAAAGAATGGGTGTAAGAACCCAAGAAAGAAAACAAAATCAAGACATTTAATCTTTAATCAGCATTACTGGTGTCAGATCCTAAGAAATTTTTAAGGTACTCAAAGTAGAAATATAAACCTTCAAATTAAGTTTCAGGTCAATTCATCCTCTCTTTATCAAGACTCCATGCTTCTTATTCCAACCTGAATGTTTGTAAAATGCATGCATCTCTTGAAAGTTGAAAGAACAACAGAATTAACCAAGACTGATGTGCCCTCATTTCTGCTAGTTCCTCATAATCCATCAAAAATATTTCTGTGAAGGTTGGTTTAGCCGAGAGAGTATTCTAAAAAGTTAGAGTTGATAATGACCACATGCTTGAAGTCCCAAAGTTTAGAAATGATGCATATATATGTATGAATATATATGCCCAAATGCATGCTCTTATTTATTTTAAATTCCACTTTTGGAGACGTTATTATACTTTCGGTAAATCTGTTGTAATGTTAATAATCTGTTGTAGTTTTCTTTAAAATGTTACAAAATAATGTCCTTGTATTTATTTTTTATGACATGAACAAAAATAATCTCAGTTTTGAGTGTTGTAGGTTGTAAGTCTTTTATGAAGTCCATGTTGTGTATTTTGTCCCTTACTCAGTTACATTTTTCTCTTTAACACCACCTTAGAGTTCAGCAAAGGTAAAGAACTTGCTTCTTAATATTGAAATTTTAGGGACATAAAAAATATAATAAGTTGTGCATTTCTGAAGAACTTTGTCTTTTTCCTAGAATGTAGCTCTTATTTACCTTGGCACAAGTACTAATCATGTTTCTTCTTAAGAGAAGAATGTATATGTAGGAATTTTATTTTGTCTATATCTATTTTTCAAATATACGGTACAGAATGAAAGTAGCAGGAGATTCCACCATCAGTTTTTATCATTGTTCATGTTTGCAAATCAGTCTTTTTTGATTCTTCCTCCTCTTCAGTTACACAAATAGCTACTGCCTCTGTGACTGCTTTTTTCTTTTTTTCTTTTAATTTTTCTTTCTTAGTTACATTTTTCTACTGTTTTAATTTATTATTATTTTTAACTTCCATTTCCCTTCTCTTTTTTGTTTGTTCATGGCAGATATTAGTACTTCTGTCATTAATATATCTTCCACAAGAACAGAAAAAGTTTTAGTATTTTCCATTCAACTTACTGCTTTGCATTTATAAGGTATTTGCAGGTATTTTTAATGCCTCGCTTTCTATAACTCATCAGAAAGTTTGTGGATTGTTATCACAGAGTACATATTAGTCTGAAGAAACTCAGGAAAGTCAGTAGGAAGTATGGAACATTTTAGCTGTACAGGAAGGCAATGAGCATTATTATGAAGGTTAAACAAGAATAAAGCCTTAAAAAGAAACTCTCTCTTAATCAGTATTTTTGCAGATGATAAAAAGAAAGCCAAAGAGATGAAATTGACAAATGTAGCATATAATGGTCCTTCTTGGAGCAGTACTACAGGGGCCTCATTAGTAGACATTTTAGTACAATCATTTTTACCCCTGTGGCTGTCACTTCAGACTACTCAGAAAAGGTGGCTGTAGGAGCTAATCACAGCGATGCCTTTCTCAATTGTATTTTCCTTGTAAAAATGAGGCACAGGAGAGTTAGCAAGTTCTAATTGAAATCAGAATTATCATTGCCATGGATGGCATGCTGTGTCTGTAGGGTATGTTTGTGCCAGTGGAAAATTACCTTTTCCCCCTAATAAGTTTGGAAGCTTTAGACTTAAATGTAAAGTTATGCTGAAGTCAGTAGTAGCATACATTTTTTTCTGCTATTTTCAATGCCATTTCCATCTGACTGAACATAAGTACAGCTGTTAATTCATGTTTAATATTACTAACTGTGGTTGATAACGGGAGGGGCAGACTTGAAGAAGATGTGCCATTTACATCACAGTTTAAAGTTTAAATGGGCTCTCTCTTGCATGTAATTCATTTTCCTTCAATTTTCCTCTATTACTCTTACAAAAACAAGTAACATTTCCTGCGTGCAGTTTAATTCCCACCTTGAGAGACACTACAAGACCTCCAATGCTCAAAAAATTTGTTCAAGACCAGAGCAAAGTTTTACAATGGCATTTTAAATTGGGGGAAAGTCTCAATTTTATTCAGCTTTAGAGGAGTATCCTCTTGTATTGATCCATCATACAGATATCAGAAAATAAACAAATGAAGATAAAAAAGAGATTCCTGAAATTTCATTCCTTCCACCATTGAGATTTTGTGGTAGTGATGGAGTAATAATAACTTGCTGTAGCAAGTATTAAAAATATCTCTCTTCTTTTCCTCTTGGAAAACAGGAATGTATTAGAAAGCAAAACAGGGAAAGAAAAATATTACTCAGAAAGTTTTGAGCTCCATTAGGGATGTCTTTTAATCCCTGTTCATGTCCTAGAACTTTATAGATTTGAAGGACTTTATAGTTTTGAAGAACTGACTTATTCCTAAAAGGAAGGTAAAAGGAAAAATCCTGTCTTAGTCTGTGAGTAATTGGTGAAGCCTAATTAAACTTTAAAGTGTTTCTTCCTTAAAGAGCATAGTACCACAGTGAAGACATGAGTCTCTGTGAAAACACAGGTTAGATACACTGAACCATGCTTTGATTTTAGTACAGCCTTTTGATTAGTTGAAAAATGGAGGCCAGACCTCAAATACCTTTTCACCCAACGTTTGAGTGTGTGTGCGTAATCCACTTTTACCTGTCTTCTAGTGTCTTAAAATGAGATCTACAAGTTAAAAAGCTTTTACATCATGTTGTTATCCTTTGAATAAATTGTTAATTATTGCCATCACTAAACATCTGAAAGTGAGGAGAAACCACATAATTGTTCTTACAACTTAGAAGCCTGAAAACCTTTCAGTAAGTTAATGAATTGGGATTTTCTGATATAAGAGTAAAGGACCCACTATGGCACAGCAGTAATATGTCACTGTTATCAAGCAAAGGCATGCTTAAAAAATGAGAAAAAATTAAGAACAGAAATTCTGTCAGTATGCCATCAGCAAAATAGATATTCACTGCATGTGATTCTTGATAAAGCTGACAGTTGAAGAGAAAGGGTGAAGCTGTTCCTTGCTGAGCTAAGTGTAGACCTTTAGACACCACCTGCAATGTGGCTGCTTTATCCGTGATCTCCCTGTCTTTGGTCAAGGAAACAAAATAGTGTTATGGAGTAAAAATTGGGATAGCACAGAGCGGGTTTTGAGTGCTTCTAGTTACACAGAATGCTATTGAGGCAACAATAAGCAGGGAGTCTGAAAACAGGTAGCTATAATGGAAACTATTTTTCAGCTTTAACTGAAGCAGATGCTATCACATGCGTTTCGTGATACTGACTTCTGAGGAGGCGAGCATAAGAAGTGATTAACCCAAGAGGTTATACTGACTGAGGTGAAATTAAGGTGAACAGAAGTACAATAAATCCTTATGTTTCTTGAATGTCTAAGTCCAAGCACAGATACTCTGCAGGGTTTTGTTTGTGACCAGCAGAACCTTTTTTTTTTTTTTTTTGGCGTGGAAGCAGTATTGTGGTAATAATTCCTTAAAGTTTTAAAAGTGCTGGGCAGCTGAGAGAAGTAATTCTAAAGCTGAAGTCTATAGGGGTAAACATAGTTTCCAGAATAATTGTTGTAAATGAGTCATAATTGTTTGTCTGCAAAGGGAATACTTTTGTAGCTATTAAAACCTTTGATGATTTTAATCATTTTAAGCAAGATTTAAGTCAGAGATAGAAACAGGAAAAGATACTGAAAACAAGAGATAAGTTAGTGCTTTAAGAGTTAGAAATGAGAGAGAGAAAGAATTCTCAATCTCTTTTCACATCAGTATGAGAAAAGTATCAGAAAATGATACAAAAGAGGTAGGAAGGAGCTGGAGAGAAGAAATCAACACAGAAGACTGTTAAAACTGTTTCACCTTTATTGACATTATGGCTGATAATGTCAGTGCTGAACTGACTTTCCAGTCCGTTGTCTGTGTCTGAAAAACTAAATAACCTTCAGACTAATTTGGTTCATTTATCTGACTAATCAATTGTCTGGTTCCTTCACTCAGTGCAAGGAAAGTAGCTTTTGTATTTTCTTTTTCCTTTTTTTTTTTTCTTTTTTATCCTCTATTCTTTATCCTTTCATCCTCTGTTCTTCTCTGAAGATGGACATGGTGAGAGAGGTATTTGAAGCAGTTCTGCTATGGATAATAAAATTACTTTTCCCACTGCCTCCTTCCTCCAAATCCTCATGTCCATGTGCTATTCTGAAAGCATGAATAATTAAGAAGGTAAATATTAAGTACTGGTAAGAATTGACTACAAAATTATTTTAGAGGAAGAAACTGCACCATTTACAGATGTAAATTTTCAAAACCAAAATATTTTTCTCTTGAATTTTCTCTTACTTTTGTATTAAATTGTTCTTTATACAGTAACAGAAGACGCTGAAATGTCTTTGCTATTATATTTCTGTATTGATTTCTTTAAAAGAAAATTTCATGTTGTCGTAGGTTTTATTTAGGTCTAGTGGTGTCAGGTTAAAGATGTGGGGCACAAATACTGTGAGCATTGCATTGAAAGAGCCACAGATTCTTGCCACATTCTTCTTCCCCAGTTACATTCAGTGTCTCTTTGTGTGCTTGATTTTTGCATGCTTAAACGCTATTTTAAGTAGGACAGACCTCAATGTGGGCTAACATACTAGATTTTAATGATTTTTCCCCCCTCTCCTAATAGTTTCTCATTGAAAGAATGTTCACTGAACAGTTGGGAATATTCTTTATCCAGAAGAGTAGATATTTCCTTCCTTTCTCTCTCTCGTTTGTTTGTTTGTTTGTTTCTTTCTTTCTTTTAAGGCAAATAATGTTAAGAAATTATGTTTGTATCATACACCCATGAATATCAGGAAGGGCTCTGTAGTTCATAGCAATTTCCAAATTCTTTCAGAGACTAAGTAACTTTCAAGAGACATTCCCCAATCTTTCTATACACAACCATCTATTATAAATTACGGTGTGTAATGTATATTGTTAATGATGCTCTCAGAGGGCTGTCTCTCTTACAAAAAAAAAAAAAAAGAAAGAAAAGGAAAATTTTTAATTGTCAGGATCATATTCAAAGTGAAGGAAGGGAGGGCAGCAAAGGACGAAGAGCCAGACTCCACTCTACAACTCTATATTCTGTTAATGCAGATGTTGTAATTCATCTTTCAAGTCAATTACCCTTCTGGTGGCTTATGGGGAGAGCACAGTCATTAATATTTCCAATAAACCTGATTGTAGTCAGATGAAATTTCAAACAGATTTCAAGCGGGAAAGGAAATTAGGTCAAGAGAAATAGCCACTACAAATTAATGAGCCCACTGATAACTTCACCATTAGCATCACTACTTCCATAAACTGATCCGATGATGTAGAATTAAATCAGATGCTGTTTCACTGATTAAGAAGAAAGTACAGAGATTATATCTATTTTTTTCCCTTTCTTTCTTTTTAATACACTGAAAAGTGTGCTGCTGGAGCAAGCAGAGTATAAACTTTTAAAATCCTTAAATACGGGGAATTTAGTGTGGTTCCTTTGTTGTTCTTCTATGCTTTTCTATACGCTAAGGCATTTCTTCTGTAGCGAATTCATTACAGGTCTGTATCAAAGAAGTATATGGTGTCTGAGACACCCAGAAAGAGGAGAACACCAGGGCTGAGAGGTGCTCTTGCTCTACTATTAAAAAGCATCAATGTATGTACAAAATAGATGATAATATATGGGGGGTGTGTGTGGGTGTGCGCACACTTACAGTGACTTCAAGATTCCACAGTGATTCTTCATACACTGAGAAGTCATCTTAGGCCTAGTTAAATAAATTAATCCCAATACTCCCTATATCTGACATATGTATGTACACATCTGTACTCATATGTAGTATACACATACAGACCAGGGCAATAGGCACTATTATTTTACTTGTTTTTACTATTTTTACTATTTTAGTATTACCTTTTCCGTGTGTTTCCAAGGTGATTAGTTTAGTATCACTTTGTTTAGAAAGGAGAAGAAAAACGCTACAAACCTGCAAATCATTACCTTGTAAGTCAGGTGGATAAACTGTACGTGTTTCATATTGCTTCTTGCTTTACTGTGATAACACTTTAAACGTTTAGAAAATTTTGTTTCAGTCCCATGGAAATTTATAATATAAACATAATATTGCAGATGAATGTAGGTAGCTCTCTATATACTGTTATTTAAATTTAAAAGAACAGTGTGATTGGAATATGATGGGAGAAGACTCCAAAACCAGTCAGCTTCAAGCTTCAAAATGATTCTTGACTGTATTGACTAGATTCGTTAACAGCACACATTGCCAGTAGTTAGCACTTAATCACTATCAATCATCCCTGACAAGCTTATTTGAAATTAGTTACAAGTGTGCAATGCCACTGAAGTGATACCGTTTTAGTTCATACTGGTAGCTATAATCCATCAGTCCAGGGAACCATTTGAGAGGGGAAGACATAACAGAGTCTGTCACCTTCTTTCCTCCTCGTCCCTCCCTGTAAAACACCACTGGTGTTCTATGTTCCTCTGCCTCTTCCCCAAAAGAAAATTGGGTGATCTCAGCTTCTCTTGACATTTATTTTTGGGATGAGGGCTTGTTCTGGTTTTGCAAATTCTGCAGGATTATTCTGGTTCTATCAGACACCCTGCCTGCCTTCTCTGCAGGATTATTTTGGTTTTACCAGACATCATTTTGCCTACTCTGTATCCTTAGTTCTTGTCTTGCAGAGTTTAATAGTTGTGCATTTTTTATGCACCCTGTTTATGCACTACATCACAACTCCATCTGTGTCTTTGCCAATTAAGGCTATTATTTATACATTAAAGCTGAGCTGCACTGCAAGATGTTATTAATGTTTTTACAATGTGAAAGTATGCTTATATACTGTACCTGGATATGCTATTTTAGTGTGCTTATTTTTGCATTACAAGAAAGTAAATTCTAATTTTCTTGCTTAATAGGCATCTAATTACAGCATGCAACAGGTGTCATTTTTGGCCACAGTAAAACCAAATCATGGTTTGGAAGCAAGGACATTTTAACATAGCTTGAAACTCTGTTCCATACATGCATCAAAAAAAGGTTAAATCTCTAGTCAAGTTCTGCTTAGATTCAATTTACATTTAAAAGGAATATCTCATTACAAGTTACTCGAGTCTCAATAGAACCTAAGTGGTGTATTTAGCAGACACACACTGAACTGCTTCTGCAGGAGAAAACTCAGATATATGTCCTGAAAAATTAGGCAGGTATGAACTTTATTCACCACTTTGAAGCATGGAGTCTAGATGGCAATCACTAAGTTTAAAATAGGACTCTCATTCCCTGAGCAACAATTCAAAATCATGAGAGTCTACCTTAATCACAGTCATAGGAATCCTGACAATCACAAAACTGTTCTGAATGTCTTTGAAAACCGTGTTGACATATTTTATCTATATTTTTTCTTAATATCTATTCATCTAAATGAGTAAATTACAATTTTCCACAGATAATTTACTTGAAAAATTGAGAAAGAGATTTGAAAAAATCTTGTTGTTGGATGAAATAGGGAAAATACTGCTAACAGTAAGCACCTTGTGGTACTGAACATGCCGAATCTCCTGTAGCATTTTCGAAAACCTTCCAGAAACAGTGTGCATAAGTTAGCTTTGTGTGCTTAGGAGAGAACTTCAAATCACTCGAGGCAGCTAAGCAGCAGATCACTTCTGGCAGTTACTGTGTTTGGCTGTATTGGCATGTCGTATCTTTCTTTTATTTACAATTTAGCATTGAGCACTGTAAGGCTCCAAAAAACTCACTTGATGAAGCTTTTAAAAGGGCTTATGGTTGTTCATGTACTCTGAGTTAGAAGCATGAGAGAAATACTAACAAAAGGTCAAAACAACAAAAAAGACTTTATTGGCAACTTTAGAAAATCGGAGAACTTTGGGAAGAGGTTTAGTGCAACATTCAATCAACATAGAGCACTTCCAAAGCATTTACTTAACCCATTCAACTTCACAAACTCTAAGCCCATTTGATATTAAGTTCCTCAAAAATTCCAGGAAGAGGGAATTAGAAGTAGAAAGAGAAAAAGACAGAAAAGATATAGAAAAGGATACATATAGCTACCAACTCCTGGGTTTCAGTAGCGCTCAGCTATTAGAAATTCCAAGAGGAGATAGGGTCAAGACATGTTCATCACATGTTTGGCCTTAAATACTCCTTGGCCTTCCTGGGCCCTTCCCCTAGCTGGGACTTGTGGTCCTTTGGCCACTCTGAGGCTTAACTGGGGCTCCAGGGCTTAGGTGTGAACCATTGTCTCCGCTGTGCTGGTGATTGGCATCCACGACAGGGCTGGGATACAGGATCTAAGGGACGGGGGTGCAGGACATGGCATGAGCTCAGCAGAGCAAGGCCTGACCTGCCCCTTTCCCCACACACGTGCACCCCCAAAATGTCTCGAGACATCAGTCTTTCCAGTCTCTCACAACCATCCTGTGTTTCGAGGCATTGACCAGGACCACAATAATGGTACCTTTCCTCTCGTGGCAGCAGTGGGATCCTAATCTTGTAGACAGAGGAGAAAGGAAAGATGAGTCTCCAAAATTGCAGGCAAGGTGTGATGCAAACCAGGATCTGGGAGGAGAGTTCATGAACCAGTCTTTCAGCTGCAGTGACCAAGGAGTCCAGCAGATTGGTTTGTGATTTCCTTTGTGTTTCCAGTCTCTCACAATAGCAAGCAGACTTTCTTGCACATTTCTCTTCCACTTCCCTCTCTTCTACCTTTCCTCTTGCTTTTTCTTTCTTTGAATGTGGCAGATATGTAGAGTGCTATCTTTTTACGGTTTTTATTAGGATAGTGTGAATAACTTGTAAGGGCTCTCACAGAAACTCAGGTCAAAGCGAGCAGCTAACGGTCTGGCTACACCTGAGTTTCCTGATTCAGAACAGAAAATTAAATTGTTGGTTTCAAATTATGCAAACTGAAATTTGGAAGTCAGCTGTGAATCATCTTAGAAAATAGAAATATTTTATAAAATCTCTTGAAGTTCCTCTGCACGTTTTGTGTCTGAAGTGGAGTCTGATCATTTCTTCCCATACGATGAATGCTTGAATTGCCAACCACCTCCTTATTTGTGATAGCCTGCTACCCATTGTAAGAACATCCTTATGACATTATTTGTTAAGCACAGCCTCATCCAAGGTATTCACATCCTTAGAGGCTAAATGACAACTAGATGACAGAAACCCTTGGAGGATTTTCTTACGGTTCTTTTTTACTTTTTCAGGCTACAAATAGCCGTAAATCTACGAACCTCAGTTTTCTGATATATAAAATAAAAGCTTTGAATCATAATTAATTTCATTGTAACACTGAGGTACCCATACATAAGAGTATTGGAGTGTTTTGGAAAGTAACTGTGTCAGCCAGGGTTTGGAATCATATGTGTGTTTTTTCATAATACTCCCAAGGCCAGTTGGGAAGGAAAGGGATATTGGCCACCCTCATTATGCCAAGTTGCATGGGAAAAATAAATTTTCTTGACCATCAAACTACATAAGACATAAGGTTTCATAGCTAAGTAAACTCAAAAATATTTATTATTGTTATTCTTACAACACATTTATACCATAGGGAGATATAAATATCCTTGTATTATAGAGAACTGTCTCATACTGGAGAACTGGTTTCATTGAAGTAAAGGTCAAATATTTTATCGACTTCAGTGAAACCAAGAATTCATGAAATACTATCAGCCCCATGTTGCAAGTGAAATTTAACAGAAAAAGAAATTCTTGCTGTCAGCAGATGCTTTGTCCTTTCCTTAGACCAGCACACTGGGATCATACGTGCTGTGGGCAAATCTCCACGCATTGCAAGGTATAAAGTGAAAAATGGAAAGATACAAAAAGCAATATTAACAAAATAAGAAACATCTATGCTGGGAAATTTTTATAGGTTAAGTGGCACAGATGTTTAGAAAAGGCGTATTATTATTCTACAGAAGTAATTTCAGTTTTTGAGAGAATAAAGTCAATTATTCTTATTGTGTCAGGAGTCTACCCAGAAAACATATTTTGTCTTGCTATCTAAAAACTGGTTTCATGAGTAAAAGGCACAGAGGAGGTGAGGTCAATAATATTTTGAACAGCGGTGGTAGAAGATGTTTTACTAGTTTCAAGAATGTGTATAATTATTAGTGTTAGATGTGACTTTTTGTTGCAGGGTTTTTTTTTAGAAATCTAGGGTTACATCAGGTACAAAGGATGAATGAAATTACTGGAAGATCTTTCCAGTTCAGATTTAAGAGCCCACACTCGAAGAATCTCATTTTGTATTCTCTGTTCTAGTAAAACAATTTGATATCTGCATTGAAATGCATTTTCGGTTAATCTTTGTCTCGAGGCCAGTGGAGCACTGTGAATGTTGAATGTTCTTTGGCTAAAACACTGAGCACACACCACAGCCATTCCTGCCGTGCCGAAGACCAGCTGGGAAAAAGATGTGTACTCTGAAGTTAAAATAGTCAGAACAGGTCCCCTACTTGATAACAGCTGAGTGCTGTAGTCAAATACAGCTATTGCAGCAGGATTCTATTGATTTATACTGGACAAAACTGGTGCTTTTATCAAACAGTTTTGTGGCTACTCAGCAGTCTGTGTCAAGCCATAGGCAAAGATTTTCAGGAAGTTCCTGGCATCCAGAGAGACAGAGAAAAACTGGTTATTATACCAGGCAAATCGCTCAAATCACTTAACAGCATGCCTGCCTCAGTCAGATGGAAAGCACATCCACATTATTTGGATTATACTGCAAGCTAGCACAGCAGAAAGATTAGGCCTCCCAATTTTCCAGGTAGTGTTTAAAATCTTTTCCCTAGCTAAAGGATATAGCTGACAGTTCACACTCCAAAGTCAAGTTAATCTGTAACATTATCCGCCCATTTTGCACTGAGCAGTCCCCAAAGCAGTTTGTAATATGCATATGAACTGAACCATTGTTGTGATCAAATTTTAAATACCCTTGTGAAATGGGAAAAAAGGAAAGATAAAATAAAACCCTGCTGCTCTGGTACTGAAGATTGACAGCAAAAGGAAAAGTATTGCTTCATTGAGTGCATGGCTCTGGCTACAGTGGCTGCATTAAGTTGCTGGTGGGACTTCCAGTCCCTCCTCTAATGCATGGCTAATAGCTCAGCTCTGTAGAGTCGGGAGATGAAGCTTTCCTATTTCAGAATATTATGAAGTTGCAATGGTGTGAAATTAGAGTGATAGTTATCGTAAATTTGTTTCGGACAAGGATGCTTGCTTAATACAGCTCATGAATGCTTTTCCATGTGGTAGGTGTTTCACAGTAGCTCACCACTGCATCAGCAACAGTGCAAAGCGATAGCAATATATATTACATTTTCTGAATTTGGTGGTTTTTAAAATGATTTCTTGTACTGGAGATCACACATCTGTTTGAAAGCAAGAGGTGAAACTGAGCACAAGGAAACAATTGCCATTACGGCAGAAGGTAGAAAACTACACATTGTTGTTCAGTCTTCTGCTGGCACGTTACCCTCTTCTAGAGTGGTTGACACCATAATTAATTATATGCATTTGCTTCATAGTAGTGAAAATCCCTCCTGACTTCACCGTGGGCTCAGAATTGATCCCATTTGAAAATCTGTATGATTCACTTAAATAACTTCAACACCATAAGTATATCATGAGATTAGTAAAAGCTTCTATACTTGATGACTGTCTTGTTAAATTTAAGAGCTCTCTGTTGGTATAGCCTTCACTATAGTATGAATAAATAAATATTTAAAAAGGTGTAATTGCTGGTAATATTCCTTCTTTGTCTTTTTAGCTATTTGGTTTTTCTTGTAATTGCCTCTACTATGGCTTATTCTTGCAAAAAGAAAGTTAGAAGAAAATAATTTTTCTCTCTTTACCTTACCTGGGCTTGGCAAAACACAAGTATTTAATCCAGGTTTGCTCACAGAGCAACAGAGAAGTCTAAGACGTATAAGCCCCACCCACCCCCCACCCCATTCAAAAACTGTATTTGAAGTATTACTCTATTCTGTTATTTGACAGACTGTGTTTTAGGAGAATATTTAAACAATCCTGCAATTCAAGCAATGGGAGCTGAAATCTCATGTGACGTTTGTAGAACCAGTGCAGCCTATTCACTATTGAGAATATTTTACAGCAGTATCTTTTCTCCCAAGGCTGCATTGGAAGTACAAAGACATCAGCTTTTCAACCTGCAAATTCTGTAAACATCACATTAACAATTAAAAAAACCTCATAATTGTGGGGAAAATGAAGCAAACGATGAAACTTCCATCTACTATTACACAGTCTTAGGCTTGGTGGTATAAAATGTAGTCAGCAAAAATGTTCAGTATCAGTCTGCTTTTAACTGGTAAATTAGAATGATGAATCATGTATGATGTAACTAATATGAACCGTGTTGACTCCTAACCAAATCCAAATGCAGTTTATGGAGGTAAAATTCTAGAATATTACTGAGTTCTTGTGATCATTAGAAATAAGTGTGAAAAAATAGTGTTACCTAGTTGTGAAAAATCAGTAGTGAAACCATTAGATTAGTAATACTGTGACATGTCTTAATTGATTTACTCAATTCATTGTGAAAGACTTTTTAATGTTAATATTCATGTATTTTATCTTGAAAAAATGTAATTATAAATTCTGACACAAGTATTGTTTGCATAGCAATTGGTCACAAAGAGTAATTCATTAATATTCAATGAAGTGTTAATATGTGCAGAGCCTAGAGTGATTGTAAACTTCATTTTGACTTTAGAAGGAAATTTGTTGCAGTGCAAATCTGTGTATAATTGTATTAATCAGTCCCAAAGAGTATTTGAGATTGAAATTTATATTGTTCTTTTGTGTTCGACCTACAGTGGTGCAATATGAAATTATGATCATAAAAGAGAATGGGTTTTCTTATATTCTTAACATCCTACTCCACAAATATAGTTAGAAGCAACTAGGTTATATTATGAACCCTTTGCTTTCTTTCTTATTTATTACCTGAGTTACAAATTCAGAAGGATTTTTCACTCTAATTTCTGTTAGAAACTTGACAAAAGAGAGAGAAGGACATCATGAAGTTATTTATGAGAGGAACATTTTCTAAGAAACATCTGTCCCTAATTTTTGGGGATCTTTACTAGACAGTGAATATAAAACCTATTTATTTTGTTTTTAAATAAGTAGGATAATTTTTTTTATGCATCTAAACAGCTAAAAATGGATAGAGTTGCACATTGGCAGCTAGGAGCAACTGCTTATATTAGGCTTAAATTAGCACACTTTGGTAGTGGAAGTAGGCAAGTGAATCCCTGAGCTTTGTGATAATACATATTTCTTTACTTGTCATAGGTAGTTCGGTGGGAAATGCACAAGTAAGGTAACATAAATCAAATGCCAAGCTCAAAAGGGTCCTTCTCTCAAGCTACTATTGACCTGTATTATATGATTATAAAATATACAAAAATAATGCTGAGCATGCTGCATACTGAAGGTGCATAGAACCTTGCCATTGCAGCTGCTGACCTTCTTTCAGACCTTATAATAGAATCACAGAATTATTTCGGTTGGAAAAACTCTGTAAGATCATTGAGTCCAAACACTAACCCAGCACTGCCAACCCACCACTAACCATGTCCTGAGTGCCACAGCTACTTGCCTTTTAAGTACCTCCAGGGTAGATGACTCAACCAGTTCCCGGGGCAGCCTGTTCCAAAGCCTGATAACTCTTTCCATGGCATTTTTTTTCCTAATATTTAATCTAAACTTCCCCTGGCACAACTTGAGTCCATTTCCTCTTGTGCTATATTGTTTCTAGATTGTCAGGAGAAAATCGAAAATTAAGAAAGAGCAAAAGGTACATACACTGCAGAAATGCCCATATTACCAAAAACAATTTGGGAGATCAGCAAGTAGGGATACCTGCAGTTCTCAGCAGTTCTTCCTGGAAGATTACTACCTGCTGAGAAGAAGAAAAGCTTGTATCACTGTAGGAGGACATCACAGAAGTAGGTCAAATGCCCACAGGTGACTGACCAATATGGATATGTTAATACATGGTTCTTGCTCATACATTTTCTTTTTGTTGGTTAGGGGTTTGGGTTTTTTTCTTTTTTTTCCTTTTTTTTTTTTTTTTTTTTTTTTAATAGTATCTTAGTAGTGGGCTCCTTGCAACTTGCCAGCCATCTGTCATTTAGCAGAAATCTTTTGATAGCAGACTACTTCCAGTATGTTGATCCCTGCTTGTTATTCAATTCAACTACTCAATTGCCTGGCCTTTAGTAGTAAAAACTGCATACGGTATTTTCACATGAAAGGATAACCTAAAGAAGTCTTATTTGAAAATGGTGTTTCATGATAGAGCAGTTAACTGGGTTGCCAGGTTTGACAAACTAGGATTATTGTTTTTGAAGTTTTAAGAAATGTAGTTTATTTTCATTTTGTAAAGGTATTTTGAAAAAGTAATTTAATTCATTGATCTGTTACAAAATATAGATCTTAATAACTTGTATACGTTTCAGCATTCCAGTTATGATTAACGGGAGTAGTTTATTTAGAGAGAACTGATCAAAAGAATGTAGAATTTTTTCATAAAATGAAAAATGGAAGCAGTGATGGAGTTTATGAGGACTCAGGTGTTTAACAGCCATGAGCTTTTTGTTTCATTTGGAAAAACAAAACTGTAAAATAATTTCAGCACAAATACAAATTCAAATCATGTTTTCAGAGCCAAAGTATACAGATTGCATTAAGCTTTCACTATTATCTGGCTTCAAGCTTTTGGATTCTATGTTCAAGGTGGTAGAAATGCAGTTCTGAGCTATTATTTCGAACACTCGAAAGTTTATAATTTTTTACATCTAAAATCTCATGTTGATTTAACACATAGGAAAACTTTGATCTTGTCTGATCATATCTCAGTACCAGCTGCCTAGGGGATCTTTTGTACAGATATAGCACCCAAATCTCTTTCTCTATCAATAAAATGAGATTCTGTTTAACATCAGTTAGGTTATGCCCCTTTATTTTGGTAGACTATTTGCCCCACAGGGTTTATCAGAGGAGCTTCAGCTTTGTATTTCCTATATCACTCATGCTAGAGAATATTGTTTTTGTCCAATTTGGATTGGATTTCTCCTGCAGAAGACAGAACTGCTTTTTTAGCTGACCTTTCAAATCAGTTCTGATATGTCCAGTTGAAAAAAAATAGCTCTCATAACAATATTCCTTAATTCAAACCTGTCCCATTGTATATAACTCCTCCCACACCTCTGAAAACAAACTAACCAAAAAAAAAAAAAAAAAAGGTAAACAAGAGGAATTCTGTGAAATGGCACTCCAGACCTTGTATCATTTTAACACTGTGCTATCTACATACTGTGAAGATCTCCTTGACTCTCCCAGTGCCACTTGCTTACCTGTAACTTAATTATATGATATTTTCAAACAAGTCTGTACCCTTGTCCTGTTCCCCTTTTCACATTCAAAGAGTGTGGCTGGTGAACAGTAGGTCTCCCCAGTTTACTTTTCAAGTGGGAGACAGGTTTGACTTGGCAATGCTGCCAACAGCTGAAGCAGGCTGAGGGCACAGCTTAACTGGCTGTCACTAATTGAAGGGAGAAGACTAATGGCTACATGTAATATTTCCACAGTAATGAGAGCACTGCGCTGACACTGCTCTGTTGCTCTGTGAGAGACTTAAATGTTTTACAGGGATGGCAAGGCAGTACCATTCTCAACCCCCTCCACCCACACAGCCTAAATGTCATAATGTAGTGAACAAGCTGACTTGGCTGAGGAATTTCAGGCAGCTTCTTTTCCAATTCAAAAATTGAAAGAAAATTGGGCCTAGTGGAAAAGCACTGGCCAGCTACAACTCAATGCCAAGATCACCACTTAACCAACACCTAATGATAACCAAAAAAATGTCTCCATGCAGACAGCAGTAATTGCAGAGTCCTGGAAATGCCATGTTAACGTGATTGCTTACATTACTTTTTAAGATTTGCTACTTTCGTGACAGAGACATGGCTTCACCAATAAATAACTAACACAGCAAATTTAGTGTGAAGAGGAGTAGAGGAAGAACCCACCCCAATGAGTTCAGTATAGAAGGGAAAGACCAGACAGCTTCTGCCATCTCCCACCAGAAAAATGAACAGGTTTCATTTAGGAAGCTGAAACAAATCACTGCAATATAACATGGGAGAGAGCAGAATTACCTCTTTAGACTTTCCAAAAGGTGGTGTTAAATAGCTCCAGTCTGCACTCAGATTTAGTATAAAATATTTTTTCTCAGTCATACAGTATATTCTGGCTTAGAAATTCATTTTGTCAACATGAGCATGTTTACTATTGCTTTCAAACTCTCTAACTAACTGGCTTGGCAGACAGGCAGCTCAGCTACAGAGAAATGTGGCTCAGCAGCTGCATCTGTCTGCCTGCTTCATAAAAGGAAAGGAGGAGAAATCATCTGAAACTTTATAGCTGCTCAGGGCAATCTCACTGATCATTGTCCACCCTTACACATGTCCTACTCTGAGGAAAGTAATGAAGATGCTGATAAAGTATGAATGGTATATTATGATGCATGAGTTAGAAAAAGAAGAGGAGGGTGTGTTATTCCAGGTAATTTGGACAGGATTATACATTCAGATAACTATCAGGAAGATATTCAGCTAAATCAGGAAATTTACCTTTGTAATCTGTTCTCATTGTGTTCCTTCAGACCTGACGACATTAAGCTTTTAACAACCAAAACACTATGATTAGAAAGCCCTTGCCAACATTTTAACATAAAAATGTTTTTGTAGCATTCATTTGGCCATCCCTTGTTATTGAATTCATAAAGTACTCCTTCCAGGCCAAGGACAAGCCATAGGTGACAGAAATGCTTTTTAATTAATATCTCAACACCAGAGGAAGAATAAAAGAGTGTTTATGTGCCAAAGATTCATCAAGGTCATATAGTTTGTGGAAGAATATAGATCTCAGATGGCATAAGGGTACTTGCTTGGTATTAACTCTTCCATTTGGTCCTATTGAAAGATATGAAACTGTCTTGTACTTTAGGATTATGCAGTTGCTGATTAAGGCAAACATTTGAACATGCTTCCAATGCTATTCCAAGGGAAAACCTTTTTCTTTCTACTGCTCCAACTTAAGAGCCATTAGCTTATACATTTTCTCACAACAGTATTGAGATGTCACCACTGCATCAGTATCTTTCTCTTTTCTGACTTTGGTCCTCTGTGTCTATAGAAAAATTCTTAGCTGCACAGAGGCATGCACTCTGTGGCACTATTTATTTGCATATTTATTTATTTTAATAAGAAGTATGGACCAACAAATTATGCTTTCTGGGAAAGATAACTTAAACTCCAAAATCTTTAAAGTAACCCCTTTTTTTTTTTTCACTAGGAGATGAATCAAGCCTGGATTTTCATGCTATATGCATTTCTTAATAATTCTTTAGTCAAATTTTCTGATTAACAACTTTATCAATGAAATGCAATTTAGTATTATTGGAGACATTACTCCTGTCTCTTGAGATTAGAAGTAAGCTGCTTGCGGGGTAGGTTTGGACATGGTACAAGAACTGGTGTTTATATGCATGCAGTGTGCAGAGATTGCAGACACTTTTTTGACAGTTATTTGCTGTAACATTTTAAAAAAGTGGTAGGATGCTACTGATAAAAAATTTTGCATGAGGGGTAGTTACTGAATTCGTATAGGATGAGGTATTCACAGAATTATGGTTAAAGGACAAATAGAATGGGTTGAAGAGGTGGGATACCCCTAGCTGTTCTTTACTGTAAATCTCAGCCTTAATCCACAAAGATTGTTAGAGCCTCTGAAGGGGCTGGCTGATAGTGGTGACTGTTATCCTAAAAAACAGATGGCAAAGTGAGTGACACCTATAAATGTGCAGGCTGTGTTACTTCACTGACAAGATGCTAAGCCCTTCTGGCACTAAAGTAAAAAGACAGGTGTTTTTGACACAAAAAAAGGAGTATTGAAACTATGCCTCAAGCCATGTGGAGAGTCAGAGCCAATTTTTCAAGTAAAAGTAACTAAAAATCTAAATTGGGGTATACATGTGAAAGCACGACAGCTTCAGACCTTTCCCATCAATAAGTTTTTGACGAGTTCTAGTGCCTGTCTTGTGCCTGTAGAATTAGCTGATCGCCTTTCAAATTAAACTTTAATTTTCAAGCCTTGAATAGATGGTAGCTTTGCTCTGGAAATCTTGTGCAGCTCATTTCCAAATGAATGAAATGGCAAGCAGTATTTTTGGACTTCCCTTTAAGTTTGGTGATAGAATTCTTCAATTGCCTTTTGGTCTGCCTTAAATATAGTATGAAGTTAATCAAGTATTCACATACCACATATTATAATTGTAATTAACAATGTCAGGTTCAGAGATTCATGTGGCCAACAGGGAAGCCACAATGATGTAAAAAACAATGTGACAAGAATACTTACTTTAGAATCCATTATCACTTCAACAGATTACTTTGTTTAAAAAAGTATTGAAGTTAATAGCATTTAATCTACTTTCTTGAATGCAGTGGTATTCTTTTTCATAACCAATGAAAATAAAGTTTCAATAATCTAGCACTACCAGATGGCAAAGTCTCCAGTGCATTTTTTTTCTCAGAGAAATTAGGCTTCTATGTTTTTTCTGCTTTCAAATTTAAGATACCTAGTTACATTTATGGATGAAAGGAAGCTGTAAAGTAATAAAAACTGCATCAGGTATTCACCAAAATAAAATGCAGTGGAAACTACTTGAAAAATAAATGAGGAAAAAAATGTGTAAAATATACGTAAAAATGTGAAATACGTAAAATACGCAAAAAAAAAAGCGTAAAAAGTACAGTGAAATAAGACTTCTGTTTGTTCCCATTAAGTGAAAAGGATCACCTCCACAAGTTAAAAACTTTCTTTCAATTTGTGTGACAAGACTTTTATGTATCATGTAGTCTGCTTCTGGTTTTCAACAAGTATAATATCCATTACAGTATACTAAAAGAATTAGTGCCAGATTATCTTGTCCTCTTTCACTCTTTTCCTTCATTTAGCCAGCATAGTCATCTTCTTGGCAAATAGTCTTCCTGCACATCTTCGCACAGATTTGTTTCATCCGGATAATTTGTTATCAGAATCCTGGTGAAAACCATGTGTCCGGTGCTATGTGTAACTGATTGGATCACACTTTACCAATGTGTGCTGGGGGAATTGAACAAAATTGTGATTAGAGGGTATAGTTATTTCAGTGACAGGTGTAGAACAATGCATGCAGTGAATGACCATTTGCCCATTAAAATAAATCATAAGACCACTTTATTTTATGCAATGTTCTCATCCAGTGTCAATGATAGGAAAGTGATATTTAACATAAAAACCATTTTTGGTTCTTAAAGAAGACAGCACAAGAGAAAGCATAGCTCCTTTGTCTTCTTTTGGTATAGTCACATAGACAGGAGATATCCTTTCAAGATTTTTTTCTTTCTTCCTTTTCCATTTGAACAACATTGGATAACATCCTTGAGTGTAAGTACTGGAGACAGAGACTTCTCTCACCTCAGTCTGTGCTTGTCTGTTAGGCTGCCTCATTTGCTTTATTTTCATGACTAAGAATGCTTCATTCTTGATTTTACAAGAGATTTCTATAGGAAGAGTAGAGAATATTTATGTTCTGTCCTGGCAATCAGGGCTTCAGTACAGACCGGGAGGACCAGGTTTTCTGTTTCTTGAGTGACTGTCATAACAACATAATTACTGTGCTAAAGCCAGCCACCAAAACCACCTACTTTTCTACTAGCCATGTTTAAAAATAAAAAATTTTTAGGGATGACGGTAATTTACTGGATTTCACTTACTGACATTCAAGTGAATGCTTATTCAAGAAACAGGTTTATTTTCACGGTCAGAAGTTTAGATATGGTGAAACTTACATAGTTTTACTGCGGTTGTTAATATTAATGTCTCTTTTGGTTTTTTTTTCCACTTTTCCTTGATGTTTATGTACTTCTGTTATGCACAAGACTGTTTCAGTTGTGTGTTTAAGCATCATATACTGCTGAAGCACATCTCAGAATATTGCTTTTAGTTTGAACTTGCTTGCTTTCTTCTTCATGAAGTGCATAATATGTTGATATGTTTAATAGATGACTCTTCTTCTAACCCTCAGATAGTTTATTTTTGTTTTAATAGTTCACCAGCCAATAAGTGTCAAAAAAGTAGTATTGCTCATGAAAAAGTAATTTCTATTTTATGTCTTATAATTTCTTGCTAACAACAACATGGAACAAGGGACTTGTTTCTCAGCTATTGTCTCTTCAGTAAGACTGTGATGTGCATATGGATGTCTTTTGGGTAAATGTCAAATTTGAAGTATTCTCTGATGCTAGCTCTTTTTCAGTAGTTGCAGACTTTCATCCATATTATCATTCATGGTACTTCATGACTAACTAGATGGAAATTCAGCATTGGAAGATGTGAGTTTTTAATTTGACCTGAAAGAGCGCTGGACTGCTTCTCCATCTGTCTTCTGTGTTTCACCCAGTTTGGTTTGCTAGACCCAGCTTTCAGTGAATGTACTTGTTCCCTGAAGAAATAAAAGTCCTCCGCTGCCTGAGAAGTCATATTGTCTATAGGATGTTTCTAAGACTTCAACAAAGTGCATAAACTTTAAAGTATAAAATTCTCTCTGACCTGTTTCCTTAATGGTACCCCTTTTTCACTAAGGCAACCATCTCACATCACAGAATGTGATGTTGAAGAACAGAGTCTTAGATTCATATCATATACAGTCATTTAAGCCTCCTCTGTAGTCAGGCTAGTGATACAAGTGGATCTGAGGATAAATCCTAAAAGGTTAGGTGGTCATTTGCATCTGGAACTCTGTGGGTTTTCTCCAAAGGCTAGCAGCTAAGGACATTTAAGTAGTTTACATTAGGTGACTTAAGATGTGACATCTAAAATTATATTAAATAAAGACTATGTTTGAATTGAATTCCATTTCACTGACTTCTGTCCTTCTATATTCTAAAGACATTGAACTGCCCTTTGTAATGTTTCCGTAAGAAGCAGAAATGTTTCATTAAGGGTGGGAATTTTCTAGGAATTATTAATAATATTTTAATTTTTTAAAAAATAATTCCCAGGTACTTGGTATTAGGTAATCTACAGAGTAATTGATTGTCCTGTCAGACAAATCTAAGTTTGGGGATTTCTGGCTTGGGCAAAATTTAATTACTCAAAATGAAGTTTGCAAAGGTCACAAAGTCTAATGGATAGTATTTTTCACATGGGGAAATATTTAATGAGATTATAAGCAATCCCCAGTGATTTGTGTCTTGATTTTCTTTCTTATTTGTGTGATGGCACATTAGCATTACACTCCACTCTCTATCACTATTCCTTACCAAGCACACCATCACCTTGCAATTTTCTTTTAAATGTAGAGGTAGATACTGATGAAATTTAACATAACCTCCTGGATTGCTGATACTTCCATTGACAGTCTTCCATCCTAGTATTTGCTGATCTCTGTGGTGTATAATTTTACATCTGATTCTCCATGCAGATAAAATATATTCTCTTGAAATGCTGTATCTTGAATCTCTAGGTGATAAGACTTAATCTACCATTTGTACTCCTTAATGAAGTCATACATTTCTGTTAAATTATTTAATAATTTCTTATTCTTTACACAGTATAAATTATTTACACATAAGTTTATGCTGAAATCAACCTCAGAAACAAAAAATCTAATTACATTTCATTAGATTACTCTGTAAAACAGTATTAAGCCATTACATATATTGACTAAAATGTTAACTTCAATTTGTTTAAACAATGGAATGACACCTGTGCATCAATATTCCCTCCTAAGGAATGTAGATCCTGCCATGTGCACAGACATTATATAGGTTTCATCTAGTTCAGTATTCCACCAAATAAAATTACTAACATATCAGTGATATTATTTCTTGTTTATAAAGACAGAAGTGGTCATCTGATAGTCTAACATGCAATCCTCCATTACAAAGGCTGGAGGGTTTCCTGTTATTGATTGCCCCTTTTATTTAAATCTCTCTTTCAGAAGAAAATATTTTTACTTTAAAAATAATCAATTAAAGTGAATCTCTCAGAACATTTTAATTTTACTTTAATAATTAAACTTACTGTTTAAATAATATTAATGTATTTTCTTTTGAGATGTTGAATTTTGTAGTCATTTAATCTTGGTGTACTTGTGTCTGCCAGACTAAAGCATCTCCTATCAGAAAACTCTTAATACAATCAAAGGTTTTTGTTTGGGGTTATTGAGATTCTCACAGGTGCAGTTCTTGAACCTTGAATCTGTCTTCTATTGTTCTCTTAACTACCTCACTCTAATAGTTTTCTTCCTGATGTAAAGACAAACACCATGTTCTACTAATGGTCAACCCCGTATGCAGTAAAAACCCTAATGCGTGGTTAAATTTCAATAGGGTCATCTGCAATAACTATATAAATATTTTGAATATAAACTAAATGTTGTTTGCTGTCTGTCATGGTATAACCCCAGCCAGCAACTCAGGCCCATGCAGACACTGGCTCACTCCCCCCTGGGGGATGGAGGAGAGAATTGGAAGAGTGAAAGTAAGATAACTTGTGGGTTGAGATAAAGTCTCGTAGGTAAAGCCAAAGCCACATATTCATGCACAGCAAAACAAGGAATTAACTCACTAGCCTGCCCTGAATTAGCAACACTGTTTCTCCATAGCCCCGTACTGGCTATTGTGGAGAAAGTGAACTCTACCCCAGCCAAAACCAACACACGGTCTTGTATTTGGAGCTCATGTTCAGCTGATTTTCTGTAACAGTCCTCTAATCCTCCTGGATGTTACTATTTCCCCAGCTGTGTAAACATTCTCTGCAAGGATTTCTGTTTGTTCATTAACCACCATCACTCCCATCCCACATTTAATTTTTTTTGTTTGTTTGTTTTTGTTTTTTGTTTTTTGTTTTTTTTTACATCTGGTCATGTTAAGATAGTTTCATTGATCCCAGATTCCAATGTGATTCAGAATTCCTTCTCATCAGTTACTTCTTTTGTTTATTCACTTTCCACTAATCCTTATTTAATCTGTGAACTTCATCCCTGCTTTCTTTGTTTTACCCATTCATAAAAATCTGAAATCATAGTGCCAGGATTTGGGACCTGATGGATACCAGTAGAAAGAAATTCACTTGATAACTACTCTGTGCTTACCATTACATTTTAACAATTCCTAATTAGCCATTTTTATTTATTTATTTCATGTCAATAACTACTAATATTTTATTTATGTATTGTTGTACGTAATGAAATCTTGTCAAAAAAAATAGTATTAGTTTGGTAGAATTTGTTTTCCATGAATCTATATTGTGTTATTTTCTTCCTACTCATGTCTGCCTTATTTTTTTGTATCCAAATTCATACAGATGGAATTCCTACAGTATTACTTTTCTTACAATTAGAATGGAGTTGGCTTCTAAAGCTTTCTATATCCTCTTCATTTTTTTCTATGTAAAAAAACCACCAAACTTTTTTTTTCTCTGTGTCACCTATTTTACTTGTTTTATGTTTATTCCACTATGCCAGTCACACCATGGTGCTTTTGAATTTAATGTCCACTTCTAAATGCTGTGTTCTCTTCCATTCCAAGCTACATTTTAAAATGAGCACTGTTGCCTTTCTTGGTCATTGTATATTTTCAGATCTAGGCAAACATTTTTTTCTTATCTGAATCCAATCTATTGAATGGTATCTATTGTCTGTATGGTGTCATGTTTGCATGTTTATGTACTCTGCTCATCGCTGAACTAAGTCTTTAACATGGAAGACAAACTAGAATTTGGGACAATAAACATTCCTTATTCATAGTACTGAAAGATCAGAGATCTTCCCAAGAGAATATTATGAATAAAATATTCAGCACAAAGCTCTGCATAAAATTACGGTGCAGCTTCCAGTGCATTAGGACGGTCTGTTCCTGATTCATCTGTACAGAACTGTCCCCAGCTCAGTTTATATGAAGATATTGAGAAGCACTTATTTCTTCCCTGAATGACCCTAAATGTATCACATAAAAGATGGAAAAAATGTTGGTGGTCTTAGCATAAAGATAGCATTGTCTCTGCAGCCCTCCACTCTTGCAAACAAGAGCACAGGACTTTGTAATAATCACAGCTATTCATGACCTCTTTTATTATTGTATTATTTCCAAAACAGCTTAAAACATTTGGCATCATGACAGTAAATTGACATAGTATTCCATGAGGTGATGAAGGCTGTAACCTATTCAGTCAAGTATGATAATTCAGTTATCTTTTTTAGGCATAAAAACTGTGAGTTTGTAATAACACTACTCAAAGGTATAATACCATTAAGCATGTATGAAGCTATATTCCTTAACTGATATCTGCAGTTTTTCAGGTTTTTGGTTTGTTTGTTTGTTTGTTTGTTTGTTTGTTTGTTTTTTAAACTGCAGCTCAGTATACCACTGAGCACAAAAAGCTGCTCCATTTGTTCTGCTTTTGGCTGGTGAAAAATGTTATGTCATGCTTTTGGCTGGTTTCAGTGAGTATTATATCAGGTATAACAGTTAAGTTAGATATTTGTAAGACTGTGTGTTTTCTTAAGGGATAGAAAACAGTTATCATAGCTAATCTGATAAGTGTTCCCCTCAGTAAACCATTTCCCACACACGAAGGACAAAATTTAAGTTCTGAACTAATAAGCCCTTAAGAGAGAGAGTCCCTACTAATTATAATTTCCAGTGCTGCTTTTTTTTTTTTATATTCCTTTGTAGTCTCAGTAACCATTTTAACACCTTGTCAGGCATTCAGGAACTTCCATCTGTGCAGCCTAGTGCATTTGTGAAATAAACCCATCTGTACAGCTGATTAAAAGTTGGATGTAGGCCATGTTTTGTCTTTATCCTGAAAGAAACAGTATTGCTGCAGCAGTTGTTGATGTAGGGTCTGAATACCAGAGTGGAATGCACAAGGCTAATGGAGCAAAGTAGCTTTTAGTGTTTTCATTTGTGTTTAATAATTGTTTAAAATAAAATCAGAACAAATTAAGTGTGACAAGCAAGACCAATTAGAAAGGCTGCAGAGTTCAAATCTGCAGTTAGATGCAGGAAGGAACTCTAGACTCACTGTCATTTCAAGTGTGTGTTAACACAAGGTGAATCCAAGCAGATAGCAACTTCATGTTCTCTTCTTACTCTTCTACAAGCACACAAATTTATTCTGAGAGTGCATGTATGTGTTTTTCATTGCTATGTTACTCATTTTTCAATTGCATATTGTTAGAAAGGTGGAGGAACAGATGCAGAATTCCTTACCTACAAACTAGGTCACTGGGATAACTGCGTCTGACTACTTGATTTGCATCCATATTTTGTAGTCAGAGATACCATCTCTCATATTTCTATTCATAATCTAACCACCACTGCTAAAATTTTTATGGACACAAAGCTGTACCTTCAAAAGATTTTAAGGAACATCTCTTTAGAAAAACAAAACAAAGCAAAAAAACCCCACCCAGCCTAGTAGGTTGCTAAAAATTTCACATGAGAAGACATGAACAGGGAGTGAATTATCCTCTCTCAAATCTCATGGGCATGTGGCAAAGAAAAAAAGAAGAAGGGAGTTTAAGAGACAGAAAGGGAATCTTTTTCTTGTGGGTTTTTTTTGTATCCTCAGGACAATTGTTATCACACATCCTCCTCTAGCACGAAAGTGCACATCTACTTTTTGATATCATAAGACGCATAGCAGAATTGCTTCCACACTGAGCTATTATATAAATAAAATAATGAAATAGGTTCTGATATATGGATCTATGAGCAGATATTAATGCGAGCAAATGAATCAAATGGCACAGCACCACACAAATGTACTAGGTCACGTTTTACTGGTGCAATGCCAAGCACCTATTTCCTCAGCATTGCATAAATGTGTCTAGATTATTCTAAGGGTATGTCAGACAATGCTTTCTCAAGGATGTATGTTATGTGTTCAGTGGTGTTGTATGGGCATGATCATCAATGCTCTCTACATTACAGGAGGTATAATATAGCAATAAAATAGGATCCATCACTGCATGTCCAATGTCTCCTGCGAGACCCTCCAATCCTGTCACACCAGTAAAGGATATCATATTGTATCCTATATGAAAACACATCTAAACTTCCTTAGCTGTGAGTTAGGTCTTTTGCCCTTTGTTCTGACATAAGTATAGGACTCCATTCTAGCTATCTGCAAGGACTTCCAAAGTCTGTAAAGTGAGAGATTATTTTCTGAAGTTACACACATGCAACTTAAAATAGAACATGACCTTAGATTTCTAGGTGAGAAATATGGAGGATTTTAGCTAGCTAAAGATGCCAACAATACCACATCAAATGCCATAACTCATAAACTAGAGCTACACAGTGTTCTATACTGCTAAAAAAAAAAAAAAAAAGGAGGAGCAGGGGTTTTTTTGCTTTTCTTGAGGCAGTTACAGTAATTAACAGAGAAACAGGACCTTAATTATAATGTAGATGCAGCTGATAATTATATTTGCTAGCACTGTCATATATTCAAAAACAAAACAAACAAACCAACCAAAACCAAAACAAAAACCAACCAAACAAAAAGGGGAAACCTCAGATCCCAGAGTAATGCTAGAAAGGAAGAAAAAACCCAGATGTTCCAATGAAAGAAAAATATAGGTGGGATTTATTCAAATAACCAAGATAAATAATTGTTTTAATATTAAAATTAGTCTCCTTAGGTCTTTCCTAAGGTGTTTTTTTCTTAGGTAGAGGAAGGTGGGTTTGTTTTTTTTGTTGTTGAAGTTGAAAAGTGAAAACATGTTTAATCTTGGGATGGGAAATGACAACTATAATTATACACTACAGAATTGCTGCCCACTGAGTACTGTTTTGTTGAATACGGTTCACTTTTGGTGATAATAACAATACGTCATTTGGTGAATTGTGAATTCCCTCAAGGCATTTGTGATACAACCCAGGAGGTGAATAAATCCCAAGTGCTGGTGTCTGACTTAAACTAGATAAATGCAGTTGCTTCCTATATAGGACAAATGTCACTAAAATATTTTTAAAATACTGTGTTTGAAATTTCAGTTTCAGGTTGTCCAGTTAAGTTGGCTTGAATGCACTTAATTTTTTTTTTTTTTTTTTTCACCCAAGGCACGGTTTAGTAATGTGCAGGTGAAATGATGATAGACATGGTTTTCCTCTCATTTTCCAAACACAATTTTTGGTCTACATAGTGCTGAGCCATCAGCTTTGGGTGTATCATCTTTCCCTTCTCACAGGTACAAAGGGCAATTCATTCAGGTATAATCTAATAATTACCATTATTTGAGGAGATTTGCCTTAAAGTCAAGGTACATGCCTTGGTGACTCGTATTCTGGTTTCTTTAATAGGCTAACAGCAGAAAGCTTTCTCATTCTGTGTGGATTGAATGACTAAAGGTGCTCCAGGGAAGTACTGTACTGAAGACAACAGAAAGAATTAATTTAAGCAATGTCATATGTAAATCCCTGTTGCCTTTTCACACCAGAATGTTAATTCTAGGGATATGACCCCACTGGAGTTTGTGTCAGTCTCAGACAGGATAATACAGAGGCATAGCACAACTGAGGGAATAACTTTTAGATTTGAATAATGCTGACTTCAATATGATAGTGACAAATTCACCGGTGGTTTACACTGGTGTAACATAGGATGTCATTTGGGTTATAAATTGTATAATAAAGAGAAGAACTTCTCTCATTGTTTTTGCATGAAAGATAAGGCATTTTTATATACAGTCTTATTTATGCAGTGTAGTATCAAATCAAGCTGAATGTGGTAAAAGGTTTTGGGCGTCGTGTTTGCAGTCAGCAAATTTAAGAGACTAAAGCTTAACATTTATGTTTGCCTCCCCCGATATATTTCCTGACCAGACATCTTTTTCAGCCAAACTGTTTGAGCAGCTGATCCAAACTCATTAATGTAACAGTATTTCAGCAAAAGTCGTGCTGATAGCTATTGGTTCATTAGTGCCTGAATCCAGAAGGCATATAGGAATAGTTAGAATCAACTGACAATCTTGGCTTTGAATGCAATACACTTATAAATATTTTAAAATGTTTTAGAGATTTTTGCCTGTGTTTTGAGTGATCAAGATTATATGGTATTTGATAAGGTTGCTAGGAGATTTACTTTATTACTGTATATTTATTTCTCTCACCAACTTAACAAATTAGATGACACTTACTAACAATGTGTTTATTGTGATCTTAAAAAGTCGTGGTGTTACACTAAACTTATCACACAATTTCATTGACTACAACTGACATCTGTAGTTATGACAATTAATGTATCACTCCATGGTACAGTTTGAGTAAGATGAAGTGAGAGGTTTTTTTGGAACTAGGAAAAACCTTGAACAAGAAAAGTTGCAAAGTATACCAGCCCAAGAAGCAAAGTGTAGTCAAGGTCAGACACCGGAAGAGTCATCAGAGAACCAGGGGAACCAAGAATCTGCCCGTCTGTAGGATAAGATTTGGGAATGCTATTGGTCTGGACAATTTCTTCCTCCCCTCATACCCTCTTCTACCTCATAGATTCATATTACTAGATGGAGTTTAAAAGGAAGAAAAGGGAGGATCCTGAGCTGTAGCAGCAACAGAGAGGAGGTAGGGTAAAATAGACAAGAACCAAGTCACATCTAAGCAGCATCTCAAACAAGAGAGTAGTGGGTAAAATTCCCTGAGATACCTGTTATCTGAGGTAACTGTATCAGGCGTGTAGGGTAGTTCTTAGTCATCAAAAAACTCATCATCCCTAAATGAATAACCACAGGTTGAATATTCAGGTAGAGCCCAATGGCAGGAGCTAGACAGCTTGACAAAGACTGCAAAGGAGAAGTGAATGTGAATGGTATGAGACCTCCTGAAAATACTTGGGTACATTGAACAAATAGCCATGGGCTATACCATACATATTCAGAGAAGCACCTTGTAACATGTTTAAAGCCCACTGAAGCAGACATCTCAAAAGCATTCTTCAAACTTTTCTAGATTAGATTTTTATCAGTGATTACTCACACTGATAACTCTCTAGATTTTTTTGGGTCATATAACTTGTTTCGCATCAAAACTACATCGCAGTAAATTCAATCCCATGTGCACTCCATGGTGTTTTAAAACAGTTAAAGAATTCAACATTCTCGTTGGTTTATATTAATCTCAAAAGATAAAGATGGTTAGTGTTGAAATGTGGTTTTTTGCAAGCAAATAAAATTTGTAATTGAGAATAATTTGTCTTTATCTTGAATATTATTATTAGGGAAGGAAGATATGGAGCTTTTAGAAAATACAGAATTTCTTTCTTCTGCGGGTGTTTTCCTACCCCTAAAGGGGGATTAAAGCAGAGACTCTGACCACCTTTTGTGCTGTATTAGTAAACGTTCCCACTGTGCTTTGCAAGTTGTTTAATGGACACACAATTCATCAGCTGGATGCCAAAGTTTCCATGACTCTTGTATTATGGTATTAAACGGTTTCTATTTCAAATGGTTTAATTGAAATTAGTGCTTGGAGCAATTCTGAGAAGCAGTTATTCTTTGCAGCAGTTTACCCGGTCTTTAGATTCTTCTTTCTTTTTTCTTTCTTTTTTCTTTCTTTTTTTTTTTTTTTTAATTTGTTGTTGTGTTCTCAGGGTATATTTCTCTTGAAAGACATGGTTTGACTGCAGAAACTATATGTTAAAATAAGACCTCATTTAAAATAGTCTCAGAGGGTGAGACCGTATTTGAACTACTAATGTACAGAGTAGCTACATGTGGTTTATAGGTCAAAGTATAATGGTGTGAGCATTTTTTGATTAGTACAAATTCTAGCCACAGTTGTCCACTTGGCTCCAAGAATCCCATGCACTTGGGGAAAAATAATAATGTGGTTTTTAACGATGCCAAAGTACTTCAGGATATTGCTTCCCCAAATATTAATTCTTCTGTGCAAGTTCCACTTTCCTCTTAGTGCTGCCCCCAATTAAAGCTTTAAGCACTTAACCTGTAGTTGTGAAAAAAGCAGTTTATGATGGGTGTAATCTTATTCCCAGAGGTCTAATTATCTCAGTTGGTTCCCAATTAATCCATGAAGTTGTTAGGTCTTCCTTTTAATTAGATCTGTTCTTCTTGAAGAACAGTTTTATTTTTCATATTTCACTTTATTATTTCCTTCACTGGAACCCTGCAGGGTGGGAAATCTACTTTGAAATGTTCTTATTTGTTTGATTGCTGGTTGATGCTTAATGAAGATGATGATCTTTACCCTCAGTTTGCATTAAAGTTCAGTTTGGAGGCTGGAATACAAGTCCTTTAAGCATGAAAATTAAATGTAAATATGTACCAAGTGAGAGAGTGAAGACTTTCTTTGTTCTAAAGCCATTATTTTAATTTTTTTTTTTTTCATGTTAAGGCATAATTATCTTTGGTCCCATCTCACAAAACTGAAATTGAGGTAATCCTAAACATATTCTGAATTAAAAATTTACTGAGTTTGTAGTAGTTTTTTGTTTTATTTATTTATTTTATTAATGGATATGTTTAAGAAGATGCATAAATGAGGAAATTGGATATAAAGTCTTACTTTTCGTCTTACTTTCACCTGTGAAAAAATCTTTTCATATAACAAGAATTTACAGGCAGGAATAGAAGCTGCATTAAGTAGTCACAAAAAAACACCCAGTAAATGTAATATTATCTGAATACTGTTGGGAATTTCACTTACCCCTCCATTCCTGTGTCAGCTCTGCTTGATAGAAAGCTGTATTGGTTTATCTGACAGTGTCCTTTCCTCTGTTGTGTCTCAGTGATATTCCCTTGCTGTATTCCATCAAAAAATCAGTTTACCCACGGGAATGGGGACTCACTTCTAGGAAAAAGTGATCATATGTGTTCTTCTTAACTGTGGAATTTAACCAATCAATGAAACTTTATTCAATATATGTATTACACAGTTTCACTGACCAAAATGTTTTATTCCTGTGATATACAATTCTGTTTTAAAATCTGCATCACTTTGCTGTTTATTTTTGTATTAATTTTGCAGGTAGTGAAATAACTGTCAGTTCAGAATTCACCATACCATTTAGGGATTACTAAATAATCATCTCCACAAACATGCATTTTAATGAAATTACATAGGCTACGTAAATGAGAATGGATAATAATTGTAGAGAGATGAGGCTGTGATAAATTTTCTACAGTAATTGGTGACAGTGTAGTGTAGTGTTGAAGTAATCATCATTTTGTGGTTCTAGGAGGAAAAATATATAAAAATACCGGGTTATCACATGCCTAGCTGCTAAGACATCTATTTCTTCTATCAATAATTAAGAACTATGAAAATAATTTATAATTCCCTCAGATTTCATTGTATCCCTTTAGATCTCAAACTTTGCAGGGATGCTTTGTCAGATGTTGTTCGTAAAGAAAAGGTGGTGGTGTTTACGATACTAAAGGGAACAGCAAGGAAGAGATAAGGAATGTACATTGTCTTCCTCCTGACCTCTGGATATTAGTTAAAAAGTGGAAGTCTGAAGGATTGTTTCAGCTCTTCAGCTTTTGTGTAGGTCTGTGACCAAGGTTTTTCATACCTAAGCCCTTCAGATCTTTTGCTGTAGAACAATCTGGGTAGAAAAAGCTTGGAATTCACACTCTAAGAACTTACCTCACTGGATAAGCAGACAAGAGACACATGTGACTTGTCTTCCACCACCACCTTAGAGTGAAGCAACTGATGCTGAGGTCTTGATGTTTAACCCTTATGAGTTTTTAGAATTTTGCTGGGTCTGGCTCTTGTCTGATGCTGTGCTGGATGTCCTGGAATACAGGAACTCCTTTTACCATTCACCAGAAGCAGTTTGTGTGAAGCAGTTTGTGCAATTTCAAGCCTCTGCACATTGTAGGCTAAGTCTCAGTCAGTGAACACCAGCTGTATCTTCATTTCTAAAACTTGCTCCTGATTCAGACAAAATGTTCATACAGGTTTTAGCTGAAATCCACTATAATGTGGATTTCTGGCAGTCAAAAACCATTTAGTATGCCTGAACTATTGGTACCACATTGTTAATTTTAGCAGAAGTTGTATGTTACCTGATTTTCCTGCTAATGTGTACTTGGTTGCACACTCTGCAACTAAAACAACTTTTTAGTTTCTAAGGGAAATATTTAATAAACATGAACACAAACAAACAAACAAACAAGATGCTTTGGGCCAGATGGAACTGTGGCAGGAAATTTAATGTGGTTGGAGCTACCTTTTAGGAGTATAAGTGAGATATAGCACATCATTGCTGTGAATTTGTACCTAAATATTAAAGTTGAAATGGTAGTGAAATGCCCAACGCTTTTTGTGGTTGAACTTCACATATTGTGGTAGCTGTTCATTTAACCATATTAGCTATCCTAACGTCAGGTGTTTTAATTACAGCTAATGTATGCAACATAGGTGTATAAGTATTTGTCTAACCTAAAGAAAGCTGGTGTTTTAATAGAAATAGCTGATGTTGGACTTTCCTCATACCTAATCCACAGTGTTTAAACATTATGGGAGAACCTTCCATCCTTTCCATCTATCCTAATCTTAAGCTTTCATCATGTTGTTATGATCTCAGGTCTAGCAGACTAGCAGTGATGCAAAACTCTTTTAGCTGATGCCATTGATGCACAAAGCAGGTGGGCACAGGGGATGAAATAGGACCAGCTGCTACACTTTCTGTCTGCTTTAGAAATAATATCTTTACTGATACCCATGAAACTGGAAGTCTTGGAGAAATAATAGAATTTAGTTTGTAAAAGCATTGTAGTTTTCTGACACAAATCATTGGCTTCTGCTCCATACAGACAAGAATGTCAAATTTGCCAGTAACAGGAATGACTCTGCCCCTCAGTTATCAGTGCTCCCTTAAGTAAGTGAAAAGAAAAATCAAGTCCAGCCCCAGAGCAGTGATCCATGCAAGTTAAGTGCACTTCAGGGACAATGTGATAAAGCTGGGGTTTTGGCTGTTGGCAGGTAGATTAAAAGGAAATGAAGAAAATACTAATTTTGTGTAACTAAAAGAATTTATACAAGTATTTTTAAATCCCCAGATATTTAAAAAATATTATTTTGTGGTGTATATGATTTTGTTTAAGTGTCTGAAATTTTTAAGTTGATTTTTATTAAAATGGGGTTCTTAATTATGAAGTCTAACCTCTGAAATTGCTCAGACAGACCTTTGTTCATTATGCAGTAATTAGAAAGGCACCATTAGCATCTATGCTGTGAACTTTTTGGTGTAGTTCAAGACACATAGTAGTATAGCCAATTAAAACAAAAACATTTAAGTGGGTAAGAAAACTATTAAAGCTAATTCATTAGACCTGCATATTTTGGGGTCAGTGGTACAGAACATGCACATCAAAGCAGAAAAAGCTTGAGTTGCTAATATGCCCCAAAGCACTGAAGTGAGCAGCATTGCAGATTGTGAATTTGAGAGGTAGGGCAGCCTTAGGGTACTGATTACATTGATGAGGATATGGTAATGACTTAAGCAGCTGTCAGGAGTTAGAGAGACCAAAATCCACAAGGATGTGTGGCTAAGTAACAGATGCCTTTAAAACTCTTTGGCCTTTTACTCTTCAGTAACTTAGAGCAAAACTTTAATGAGGTGACCTCCACAGTATTTTGTACATAGATTAGGGGTTTTTTTTCAATTTTCAAAAGACTGGTTTCTTACAGCAGTGGATGAGCTCAGAGAGATCTGATTTTAAGACCTACCAACACTTAGGTCAGGTGAGAGAGCAGAAAGGAGGGAAGAAGGTGATTTTGAGGAGTGCTGAATAATAAATTAATTAAATCAATACAGGGTCTGTACAATGCCTAATATAAATTCATCTGAGAGGAGACACCAGTGATTCTTGAAGGTCTCTTTAAGGCCAATGTTACGCTGGAAAAATGTGGTAAGTTGGTCTAATGTCCAGTGGTATTGCAAATATTTCTGACAACCTGACCAAAACTTTCAGGCGAAGAACCAGCAATAGAAATAGATGGGTCAGCAACTTGAAGTAATCTAGTGGCTGAAATCATAATTCACTTTCAGAGAAATTTGTTTTCTCTCGCAAAAAGTTGCCCATCTAAAAGTTAGGTCCTAGATCAAAACTATTCATCCAGGGCTGTCTATGGTCAGTGGAGTAAAATAAAAATCTCAAGGGAGTCAATCGTGCTGTCCAGGGGTGTATTTTCTGATGTTTGAATTATTCTCTGCAGGATCTTTCTCTGTTGTCTGTAAAGGTGGACTGGATGAGAAATTTAAAATGGATGTCTAGCTAGTAGAAGGCTAAAATAACAGACTGAGAAAGAGGGGTTAAATAATAATGTACCTGTGACAAATTACCCGGTTGGTACAGCTGGATAACTATCTGCCCATATCCTATTCATTTTTCTATATTCCCATACTCCAGTACTTGCAGACCACTTATTAAGTGCATAGAGTCAATGGTCTTTTTTTCCCCATGCTGTAGTTCCCACAAATGTTCCACCAATAAAATGGAATTGTGCTACTTGGACAGTATTGTCAGTAGCAGGGCGCAAAGTGGTATTGGCCTCCGGAGAGGTGTGGGCAATCGCTGACACCTGACCTCAGTTAAGCTTTATATAAAGTGCTGAAAAGGCCTCATACTGATTATAACAATTCTTCGGGGATCACCATCCTTCCCTCCTGCAGCTCATGTACAGCTCTTTTAATGAGCAGCTCAGTGATCTTGTCCACAGCGAGGCTGGAAGTGAAGATAGTTGAGAACCAATCAGTGATGTGATTAATCACTGTTAACGCAAGAGCAGGGCACTGCTGACTGTTGGTATGCACTGTTTGATTTGAATGCATTTATCTGGGGAGGTGGGAGTGTCTCTTTATTCTGACAGAAGCAACCCCGCTGCTTTCAACAGCTGCTGAAATCAGGCGTGTTTCATTGCTATTAATTCAATGCAAGAAATCATTATCATTGTGCTGAGGTGCTGGACACCTGTTATTCTTTCTTGTCTGAATTCTAAAGTCAAATTAATAAGATTCATATGCTCTCAGTCAATAAAGTTTTACTACATAAATGGTTTTGTCCTGGTCAGAGTTCAGTGCTTTCATTTTACCTTGGAAAATGATGCAGGAGGTATTCAAACTATCAAGACCGAAGAGTAAATTAAAAAGTGCGTAGTTCTCCTTTATAACAGATGTGAATAGCTCTCTGTGATGATACTCAGTGTGATAAAAATCAAGGATTTGCGTATCATTCTTGCATCTCAAAATTGCACTGCCTTTTCCCTACTGTTTTTGGCAGAACATTATTAAGATTTTCTTTTGCTTGCTTTGGCTCCCTATTGAAGATGATGGATGGTTACTTCCTTTTGCTGTCAGCTAGCCAGTGAATAGCCAATTGAAAGGAGAGGAATAAAGGACCAAACTCCTTTCCATTTCACAAAGTCTTAGAATTTTAACTGGGAAGGCAAGCATTAAATCTATTCCAAATCTATTTACTGTAGGTTGCCATCCATCACCCTGGTATATGAGTGCCTTCTAAGTGAAATAAATGGCAGTAGAGAGCGTGTAGCTGAACAATAGCACTCTTCTTGTTCGAGGTAATTAAAAACCCCATCAGGCTCACAAAAGGTTTTTATTGTTTGTGGAATGATTTGCTTTCCCCTCATCCAAATTATTAAAATACAAATTTTCAGTATTAAGTACATTTGTACAGTGAAAGGCTTTATTCCGATAATTACTCAGTAGGAACGTATTTTTTAGAAATTTTGGATTTTTATGACATAAAGATCCTCAAGATTTATGATTTCCAAGTTCTTCTGAGAACCTGCTTCATAGCCATCTAGTTTCCAGTTGGTATTCTGGACTCATACTTACCGTTATAATCTGAATGTACCTATCACAAGGAAGACATGATGATGACGTTATGTGTTGGGGTTTAAAATTTATTTTATTTTTATTTCGTTGTAGAGTTTTTATGATAATTTGCGCAAAGATTACTGAAGACCAAAAGAGATATTTCTCTAATTTGCTAAATTTTTTTATTGCTATTTTGACATGATTTTATATAGCTTGGAAGGTTACACATTGTTTCCTAAATAATTAGAAGCTGTAAGGTGGTGGTTATTATTATTATTATTGTTGTTGCTGTTGTTGTTATTGTAATACTTCTTGTTGGTGTTGTTTTCCTTAAAATAGATGCTGCTAATTTAAGTTATTATACAGGTGGCATCTGTACTCTTTACTGACTGTAGAATATTGGTGAAGTGAGTGTTCTGTTCACATTTTCAGGGGAATATGATCAGGCTACATGCAACAAACAGTTCTGTCTTCTGCTTTTGGTAGTATGTAAGATTGGGAATATTTGGTTATGGAGATATTCATGTTTTTTATTTATCATTTCAGTTAATGAATTGTTGTTAAACACTGTATGGTATTAATGATCTGATCAATACAGGATCCACAAAATTTTGCCTCTTTCAGGTAGATGGTGTCTGTTTTACTAGTTATCTGAAGGCTGATTGAACGGTGGCTTTTTATTATTTTTCCCCCTTCTTTCTTAAAGAGTGACAGGAAGTGAACTGTGCAGAAAATTAGTATATAGAAAATGTTTTAGAAATTTAAAGAGTTTTTTACATTCTTTGAAGAGAAGCTCAAGAATTCTAGCTATTCTGAATACACTTAATAGAAAAGTAAATATAAACACTTAGCAACATGTCTGACGTTTTATGTGTGTATGTGATCTGCCTCCAATATTTACTTGCCAGCAACACTTGCTCATTGCTAGCATTTCTCACATATCTCATGCCCATTTTTTGCTGTTTCTATAGCCATTTAAGGTGTTTTGTGTGCTATTCTGGTAGTTTAAAAACAGTAAATAATATGAAATGTTAATGAAGTACTTAGTAACCGTAACAGAATACCTGCTTGCACTTTGATTGACAGTTCATTATATAAAATAAAGTCTCAATCAATAAGTTCCCAGCCATTTGTCTGGCATAAGTAAAGACAGACTATTATGATTCCAATATTTCTTAGAATACCAGCCAGATGGAGACTGGTAAGTAGCTTGTAGACAAAATCGTGACATATAATGGAATGCTGGCCTGTTGGCATGAACACTTGAGCGTGCTCCATTTATGCACTGCTTAAATAAACTGATTTAGAAAATGCAGATTATAAATACTGTTTATTTCTGGATTACTTGTATTACCCACAGCATCAGTAACCAATGGACCATTGAAAGATAGTTTTTCATATTACAAGGGCAAATAATCTGTGTCACACCAAGCTGTTTTCATAAAGCCTAGGTTGTAATGTGTACATGGCAGCTCTGCTTAGAAGAGGTGCTTAATTCAGATGGCTAAGTCAAAATTCGATGTACAGGATAACATTTTCATGATTAAGAAGTTAGATATCCTTTCTGAAAGTAAGCTTGGACCCTTGGTCTACTTCCTAATTCTGTCAGTGTGTGGTTAAGTTCACAGTGCTGTGAATCTCCCTGATTGTGGTTTTCCTTTAAGATTCTGCTGACTTGATCATAGTCAGGCCACATTACAGAACAGTAAGTGGCACTTGGACAACTGATGAGCTTTGGCTAAAGTATGGCTTTAGTCTCCATGAAAGATTACAGTATAACATTTAAATATGGTAAAAATTAAGGTCCCGAATTTGAGTGTAGTTTTCAACAAATTTAATTTTACCAGCTTTTGAAAATGTGTTTCATGTGGCTTAATTTTCAAAATCATCCTGAAATAAGAGCTATTCAGTATATTTTAACCCGCTGTTTTATGTAATCATCTAAATCTGAATTTTAGAGAACACTGAAAATATTTGCTACATGGTCTTAAAAATTTTGTCCTATTTTTTAATTTCATTTGAAAAATTACCAATGCTAATAAGAAAAACTTGTTTCTGCTTGAGTTTGTGCATTCTGACAAAACATTATAAACGAGTATTAGAGAAGGATTAGTATTTCTTTTTCTTTTTTTTTTCCTTGTTTATTAGCAAGGAAGCCTTTTGAAAGCAGGATCNGGGGGGGGGGAGTGGGAGTCGGTTTTTCCTGATAATTTCTCCTAACTGAATGGTGATTCCTAAGTTACTTGTGTGCTTGCAGGCGGCCCAACCATTTCTTATTTTCTGTTACAGGCTCTCAAAGTTACTGTGTATGTTAACTGAAACTTGGGATATAATTAAAACATTCCTTCAGCAACTATTATGCTATTTAGCTTATGATTCTACAAATATTATCTCTTGACATCTCAAAGTTTGTCAATAACTCTTTGCATGCTGGGATGTGCAACATGCTTAAGAACTGAAACTATTTAATGATGCTTCATTAATTTCAGTGGAATGCTGGGAGGCATATTTTCCAAGTGACATACTTATATCACTGTTCTGGGAATACATCGTGTTTTGCAACAATTACAACATCCATAGGGCAATAAATCAGTTAACTAAATTCCTCTAGGCTCAGAAAATGAGCTAAATTGCTGTTTGAGAAACAACTTTTCCCAAGCTCATTTAAAAGGAGGAGGTTTAGGAAAGGGCAAGTGAGGTGCAGATATAGGCACATTTGAAGGGCATCATGGAGGCTAGGAGCAGGATTCTTTCTGTCACAGTATACAGCTAGAAATAATGACAAAAATGTGCTGTAAATAACCTATTGCTATGGAGCAAACTGAAACAAGAAAATGAAATAGGTACTTATGTTCCCTGCATTTTAATCAAGATGACGGCTCCACAGTTTTCTTCTAGCTGTGGAGGTAGGGACAAAAAATAGAACAAAATCCTGTGGTAAAAAATTGTTTTAACTCCTGATGTCCCTTTCTCCATTGTAAGTTTGGATCTGTGTGAAGGTTTTGATCTCTGTGAAATACTATGATGTTCTGAAGATGAAAATAACAAATTATTGAGTAGCAAGGACTATTAAGAATTATTCCTTGATTATTGGAACAAACACACACATATATTTATTATGCACATGTGTGTTTGTGATATGTAATTCTCTAGGGTGTTTTTACTACTTTTTTCCTGAACTTTAGTGTCACTCTGCCTACTGTAAAGTAGCACAGCAGAATTGTCAGGTAGTCAAAAAAAAACCAAAACAAAACACTCTACCAAAAAATAACTCCCTTAAATAGGAAGTTAATAAGCATTATACCCTTATAACAACAATCTTTATTGTGAGATATGCTAAAGCATATTGCGGTATTCTGTGGCTTTGAATTGTTGGGCTTCTCTTGTGGGATGTGTAAGTGCATATATATACACACATACATCTATATATGTATGTGCATATCTATAGATGTGAATAGATACATGCCCACATTTATAGCTATCTCTGCATATCTTACTCAAGTTCATTAAGGCTGACGTCTTCAGAAAGTCATACTTTAAACACACTTGTGCACCCACACATCAACACAGAAAATTTCTCACTTTTTATAGTCATAAGGAGACTTGTTAAGGAATTCAGTATCTCACAGGCAAGAGTTCTTCATATAATGTGCAGAAAATGTGTTTGGATCCTGCTTCAACTTTTATTGCTACACAGGCAGAGAGCTTTGAAACTAAAAAACTTTTATAGGTGTAAAAATATGTAGAAATGTCTGGTTTAATTAAAATACAGGAAAATACTGGAGCATAAAGAAGGGGAAATCATATAAATGAAGTGAGTATTTCCAGTCCAGTGGGCTGACTGTGGAGATTGGGAAATGTATCTGCAAAAATATTGACAATTTGCTACAGTTCCGGAGACTGGGTAAACTGCAAAGACTTCTTCTAAAATAAGACACAGAAACAAATTTGGGATAAGCATCAATGTCAACATTCCGTTGCTTAGTTGGACTGAAAGAAAAACTGTGAACATGACAGAATCTCCAATGTACCTCTGCTTCTAAATTTACTGTATTACAGATACAGTGAGAAATGCATTTTATCTGTATTTAGCTAATTTAACTCTTGGGGAAGACTGATTAATATATTTAAATAAGTCATTTTCATATGTGAAGCTGCACCTCCCAGACCTGATAACTAATCCCTAGAATTATTCATCCCTTTACTGTCGTGTCAAAACTACAGTCAGAGGGATGACTCCTGTTGACATACTCAACTGAACTTTCAATTCACTCACTCAGTAGTGGGTGGGATAAGACCTACATAATCTTGCAAAATACTTGTTTGTGCTTGATTCCCTGTTACCACAGCACCGCAGTCTGCTAGATATAATTAGCAGAGTAGACTGCAGTGTGTTTTCAGTCTCATGCATAGAGCACATACAAACTGCAATGACACTTTTGGTTGAAGAGTACACCTGTACATCTCCCCTAGACACATGTCAACATGTATACACTAATAAAATGCCATAAAGCATCAGAGATTTTGGTTTATTTTTTCCTATAAATTCTGCCCTTTTCTTAATGTGAAATTGAATCATAGTCTTAAATTAGCCTATCTAGAAAACATGATTAAAATTGAATGTGTGTATATATATATATTTTTATATATATATATTTAAGTATCTGTGTGCCAGGGTTCTCTATCATTTAATTTTGAGAAAGATAAAATATTTTCTTGTGGGGGGAAAAAAAAAAAGCCTGTATTGGAGCCTCTTACTGATAGTTGCACTTCAATAAATAAGTGTTACTTCTACATCATACTTAATATGATCAAGACCCTAGCCCTTGTGAGTTGTCCTTTGTATCAATCTGCAATAATAACCCAGACTGTGGTACACATAGAAGTGCGTTTTCTTTTTCTAATCTAACCTTTGAGTTAGAAATGCTGGCCATTGCAGGTTTTCTGTACAAAGATTGGGTTGACAGAACATATATTTGATTTCTGTTACTAGATAATTGAAAGGATGAGGCTCAATTCATGACAATCCAGAGCAGAAAGATGTGGACCAGTTGAAAAGAGTTCACTACAGGTGAGCTATGAGAATGATCAGTTGTCTAAAGAAAATATAATCCATGAGGAATGTTGTAAAGAACAGTGGTTGTTCAAACTAGACAATACCAAACTTGTGTGGGCATAACAAATAAAGACTAAAAACAGCAAGGGAGATTTAGGTTAGACATTAGGAAATATCTTGTAACAGTAAGGATGCCTAAGGACTGGGTTAGAGGTTTGCGGAAGGTTTTGAAAACTTCACTGATAAAAGTTTTTGAAATTAGACTGATATCAGCTGGGATAGAAACAAGTGTAGTTCTTTCTGTGAGGGAAAAAGGGATAGAAAATATGATCTATTGATCTTTGTAATAGTCTTTTTTGTCCATGATTATATCTGCTGCATCTCCTCAGGATTGCTTTCAGTTCTCTGAATTAACTAAAATGTATAGGGAGTTCTTTGTTAGAGAAAAGTTTTATTTGGTATTTTTAAAAAGAAATACATTTTCTGTAAAAATTACCACTCTTAAGAATTGTTGTGGGCAAATGTATAAACTGTTGTTTTCTGTTGTAATAAAATTTGCATTATTTAAAAATCCCAACAAGCAGGTACTAGTATTGTGCCTTCTGGTATCTTTTAAATACTGGTGTTTTTTTTTTTTCTTAGAGGTAGGAGAGACATATTTAGATCTGGTTTCTTGTGTTTATTTTTTTTCCCCTGGGCACACGATAATTATGTGTGCATCGAGATAAATGTTTGGGTTTTTGAAATGAGTAGCTATGAAAACAATTTGATCATGCAATTGAAATTTTATCTGAACTTTGAAAAACAAGACATGAAAATAATGACATTTTGCAGCAGAAATCCCATTAAATTCCTCATGGACAGAGCTGACTTCGTGGTGTGGACAGTTCAGTTGAACTTCAACTATATGGTACATCCAGGATCAGAAACATGAACTAGCAGCAGGATAGCTGCTATTATCTTGTCCATCCTTAAAATTATTCCCAGGAAAAATGCTGCATGAAGAAATATGTTTCATATATAGTGGGTATTGGAACCAGCCTTTGGCTGAATCAGGAAGAATTAGTTTAAACAGGGAGGTGAGGAGGGCATTCTTAGGACCTGGCTTGGATATTGGGAGGTTAAAGTGCTGGAAATGGAAGTAAGGACTGTAAATATTGGTTTGGCAATGGATTGACAGTCGTATGAGGGTTACAAATTTTGGAACTGATAACTTACTGAATTTTTAATGGGATTTTATGTTATGCAGACATCCTTTTACTGATGTCTGCATTTTTCCCAGTCAAATAATATTTTACATTAATGTGGCATGTCTGTTTTGATTTGGTTTTAAGGGAGCTATTCTAGGGTTTTAAATCAAGCAGCGAAATTGCTGCTGTACTATATGCAAGTTTGTAAGTGATTAGTAAGTAATATAAATACCTATTTCATTCAGTTGGTTGACAGAGGTATAAAGTTGTGCAATTGCAGATACAGAAAAAAACCTCAAGCAATCCAAATGTAGCATATACCTTTTTTTTTTTTTNTTTTTTTTTTTTTTTTTTTTTAATGAGAGGTAGGTTATGTCTGAACAGCAAGAAAATAGATAAAGGAGCTTTGTCAAGACATGGAAGGAAAACTGTCCCAGGTGGCTGGGTGATCACAGAGAACAAACTCTACAAAAGTAATGAGATTGTGTGAAAGGATGGAGCTGCACCACAATTGCTGGAAAGATGAGAGATAGTCAGAAAATATAATTTCAACCAACTTATGGAGCTTTTATTTGTTGACAGGTTTAAGGAAAGATGTTTTAACTTAAGCATTTCTTCTTTACAAATAATTAAGTCAAATTCTGCTAATGCTTTTACAGTGTGTAAAGTTTTAACCTCCAAATTTAATATCTTTGCACTTTATGTAAGTTAGACTGTATTTCTCCCTCTCACAGAAAAGATTGGCCTATTAATAGTGTCCTTTTCAACATATGGGATTATGTTCTGTCAGTACTTAAACAGGACATGGTTCTTTTTTTATCCTGAATCCCACTTGTACTTGTAAACTGATGATGCAGAGTTATCAGTGTTAATTTTGTTACAGAAATCTTGCCAGATCTTTCTCATTGCCTAATGATTATCTGTGCTCTAGCTTGTATTCTATCAGTTTCCCAGAATTCACTGTTCTTTTAAACTTATTGAGTGATTTATTTTTGCACTCAGCAGGCTCTGAATATTCATTTTTTTATATCACAGAATTGGATTTTTACATGCATCTGTTTAAAGGAATTTTTAAAGGAAAAGAAATTTTTGCAGCCTCTTTCAGATTGTTTGTGGTATTTTTGCAGAAATCTCCACATCCTGTCTGACTCTAACATAGGGAGGATGGAAAATATCTCTAAACAACTTGAAATTCATGATTTTTCATTTCTTTTAAACAAAAATATGAAATTAAGTATTTTTAAAATAGAGATAAAAGTAAAAATAGAACTTTCTTCTCTCTTCAAATCGGGGCATCTTTTAAACATTCAGCAATTACAGTTCCTTAAAAAACATTCATCCTATTTTTGCATCATCTGTACCTTTCCAGTATTGAAAGACCATTAAGTTAAAGTCCTGCGGCTATTTCTTGTATCATTCTGTTAAAGGTTTATATAAAATTTGTAAGCATGTCATATAGCTCACACAAGAAAATGCTGATAAATATTGAGCTTCTTAAGTCATATATGGTAATGTCTGTCCAATATGTGATGAATAAAAATTAATTCATTTAATAGTACATTGAGAAATAGAAGAGCTTAGAGTTGATTCTTCCTTTTCTTTTTTTTTTTTTTTTTTTTTTTTTTGTTTGGTTTTTTTTTTCTTTTTTTTTTTTTTTTTTTTTTTTTTTTTTTCTGGCAAATGGGATCAAAAAATTCTCTGCAGATGACCAGGAACTAAGGCAGAGGACTACTTAGAATTTTTGAGATCATAGGAGAAAAGGATCTTAGGATGTTCCATTATTTTTAAACAAAGAAGTTGGTAAGCCCAAATAAAATTTCAGTATTGGAAGAATCTGAGTACTTGGCAATAAAGCACTAATAGTTTTGGTGGGAAAATAAAATCCATAAAAGAAGCCTGAAATTGTAAGGGAAGATACGGTAATGCTGATTCAACTCACCAGATACAAATGTCTTCATTTTTTCATCAAATGGGGATGCTGCCCAGAACAGAAGTGCCAACTGAAGCAGACTTTTAACATCCTCATTCTATTATAGATATTTAATGGAGTTTAACTTGAGTTATGAATAGCAAAATCTATCAACCGAGAGTGCCTTGTAAAGGTTTAGGGGAATCAAAACAAAAGTCGTGCCTTTGATACGGTATTGCTCTGACGAAGTGCACCAACACAAGGTTAGCAGGAGCTTTACTGCACTGCAGTGTTCACCTTTCTACTGACTAATCTTTATACAAGGTTAAAAGCTCTGTGGTTTCTGGTATGTGTGAGACTCGAAAGTGTAAATAGTGTTGGGTTTTTCGGAGATGAGTTAGACAGTCTTGACCTAGGTAAAAATATAGGAAAACTCAAAGGTGCGATTTTTGCAATTTATACAGATACTGTCCTTGTGAATAAAATCTCTGTGATCTCTGTGGAAATTCTCTGCTTTCTTCATGACAATGAGAAGTAATCTTGTTCTGTCAAAATACCTTAACATAATTTTCACAGTGGAGATAGGATATGAATTCATGATTACAGAAATCAACAGTTGCTTACAACAAATGCATCATTAGTATTTGGCCCTTGCAAATATTTATAAATCCTCCAAAACCCTTATTCCAAATCATCTGCAGGGAAATAAAAACTAGAGGTATTTTCATGAGGTTCTCTTGCCACATTAAAAATTGGAACCCCATTCTGTTACATTTTAAAACAGTTCAGTATCTGCTATGGCATGCTAGGAAATGTGGGTGGGTTTTTTTTATTATTTTCTTTAGAAGCTAAAGATGTTTACTAAGCCATTTTTGTCTTTTACTGCAATCAAAGATTGTAAGGGTAATTTCTTGTCTGCATCAAAAATACTTGAGATTTTTCCTCACACACCTGCTGGGCTCTGGACACAAACTATTGTGTCCAGAGGATTATAACAGTCTACTAAAAAACACAGGCAAACACAAAATAAAAAGGAAAAAATAGTAATACATATGCACATCAAAATCTTTGGTGATTCAGGCTGCAAAGTATTCTTGGAATAAAATCAGCTTTTCCTATTTTAAGAATCCAGTGCACCTAAACAATTACAGTATCTTAGTCCTTTCAGTGGCTGAGAGGAGCAAGTTATAATTTTGGTGATATAAGTGAGGAATTGATTCGTATTAATCAACAAAGTATTTTCATTAAGGGTGCTCTGTGGTAGGGATTATGTATTTTGGTATAAAACATGAGCAGATTTTTAACTTTTACATAGAAGCCATTTGCCCTAACTTTACCTTTGCTCTAAGCATTTCTTTTATTCAGCATTTCTTTTATTTTACAACTTTAGGAACATTCCAGAGAAATGCTCATTGAAGCATGCGGAAACATAGTAACAGAGATCTTTTATCACTCAAAACATTGAATGTTACTCTCCTCACCTTTTTTTAGAATGAACCCATATACTTTGTTCCTCTCAGTCTCCAACTGTCAGAAAAACTAACTGTGAGAATCGAGGCTTTTCCATACTAAGGCATTCCTTAAAGTAGCTTGACTGCTTGATGTAGAACCTGGCAAAATAAACAAAATTGAGTCCTAGAAATGCAGGGAGGTTGGCATGAATCCATCAGCTATTGACAGATCAGGATGAGGTGGCTGATTTTTAACAGGGATTTGTTCTTCTCATCACACCTATTTCTACTTTTCAGGTTATTTTCCTGGTAGATTACATTTCTGAGACGTTCTGATGTTTCAAAAGCATGGAAAATAATATCTCTACTCCATATTTCATATATATATCATACTCCATATTTCAACATTTTATTGTTATTTTTTACCATCTTGTAATTCAGAGAACTTTCTCTTTGTGAAAAAAGAGCTATCTACTTCAATTTCATTTTATTTTATTGCCTGGTTGCTTTTTTGGTTTGCCTGGGTATTTAGCTCAATGTTGTCTGGTGGTGTTGCTCCTTTGTGGAATCTAAAAAGCTCAAAATCATGTTTTGAACTGTTACTTATGTAAAGCAATTGTAGAAATACAAATAGACACAAATAATTATCCTAAGCCTGGGGAATACTAGAAAGTTTTCATCTCTTGTATTTGATGTGAGTGAATTGTGTAAGCCTTTTGTATGTAATTTAAATAGATTTAAACATGGTGGTTTCCTTTGCTGAACTAGTGAGCTTCCACATCCTGTAAGGATCCAATATGTATGGAAAACAGAAATATATAATTTTAAAAGCTGAGAAAATGTGTTATTGAGGGCATATAAAGAAGATGTAAATTAACCTACTCCAGGGATAAATAAAAAACAACTAGATAATCTGGAGTCCTTTGTTTCTAGATCTTGGAGAAGGCTTTTCACAATATTAGGAGACTTCACTAACTTGGACTGAAAATATTTTAATAGAAAGTAGGTGGTTTGAGATAGAGTAACAAATAGACAGTTTGATTTTTAAAAACAATCCAAAATAATTATTTAATTTCCCTCAACAAAAAGTGCAGAAAAAGATTTTCTTCTATTATATTTTCCCCTTTGCATCTTTGACATAATGGCATTTAAAGCCTCATTATGTTTTTAAAGTGAAAAATGTTGTCTTAAGATGTATGAGCATGACAGAACGATGCTGTATGATTTTCCTTTGAAGTTCTGAAAAAAATTCTTTTCATCACATTGTGTGACAATTTCTTAATAAGATGTTGGTGGAGTGGAAGCTCAATGATTTTCTGTGTGAGTGGCAAGGGTTTCCTTTGAGTTTAAAAGACTGTGAAAGTACACTGTAATGTTTCTATTGATCTAGACACTATCTATAGCTCTCTTTATTACATTTTCTTATTTTGGCATAATTTATTTATGACTGAATTACTCGGTCGAGTTTCAGGAAGATCAAAAAGAGATTTTCTCATTATTGTAAATCCCCTACAAAAGCCAACCCAAAAACTTATTTTAATTGTTAAAAGCATTACTAGTGTAAGAGGAAACTCAAAGAGGTAAAAAAAAGCGGGTATGACACATGTAGTTCAGAAAAGACCCACCTTAGCATAATACACAGTGTTTACTTAGGAACACATTATCAAATTGCATGTTGTTCAAATGAAGTCTTATCACCACTAAATTATTTATACTTCAGTTTTAAAATAAATAAATGTTAAGTGACTCATACTTTTTTCTTTCTTCTGAAAAGACAACTATCTCTAGCTGTCAAAAGCTCTGTATCATTTATGAACTTGGTTTCAGTCTGATTTGTTTTAAATTAGATTGCTTAAATATATTTTATACACAATCCAGAAATTCATGAAGGATCAGTTATTCATTGTTACATTGGAAAAATGCAGTTTTATATTGAAACAACAACAACAAAAAAGTAATTTGGGACAAAACTTCACCTGTTCACCTTTGTGGCAACTCTCTGGAAGACTATTAAGCTGTAGACCCTGGAGATGTCATGATCATGGTAGGCAGATGTTGATACTCACACTTGACACTGTGTTTGGCCCTTCATGAAGAAATATCAAACTTGCTCTTCTGCAAAACCATCCACAAGTCCAGTGTGTTAAGGTGTTCTATCGGAGCAGCCTTTCCGTGAGATTCTGGCACTTGCCAGGCTCCGTGTTTGATCTCCATCAGACTCTTCACTCTGCTGTGTCAGGCACACCTGGGGCTGAAGAGGTGTCACGAGCAGGTCTGCTCACTCACATCGTCTCAGTGCTATTGACTTCAGGAGAACTATGATGACGCTTGCTGCCTTATTTAACTGCTGTCTTACTTCAGAGGATAATCTGATTTACTTTGTCTATGCAGGAGTGTAAATGATTACTCAAGGTACAACATCACAGAGGATCAAGTGTTACCTCTTGAGAATGCTACATTGATGAGATACACACTGTAGAATTTAATGCACAAACAAATGTCTTTTCGGTGTACATGCTTTCTAATTAGGGTTCTTCTAGAGTTACTCTTTTATAGACAACTTTTTTCACAGTTACACATAATAAAAATCTGTAACAAACAGAAGAAAAATATTCACAGTGCAGTATCTTTTCCAAAATGTATACTTTTTCCCTCATTACTTGTTTTGTATTAATTAAAACTACTTCCTGGGTGGTCAAAGATACAAGGTGAATTTTTGGGGGGCTAGTTTACACTATCTTAACACCCTGGTGTTTTATTGCTAATTTTCACATTTTCACTGCAATTCCTCATTGCTTTGGTGGACTGTGAAATTATTCTTTACTCCTATAAAATGGGGTAATATGCAATAGTCTGTTAAATGGGAGACCTTTTTTCCAAGTTTCAATTTTTAAATTCAGTGTTTATGCTCTTTACATTTAAAAATAGTCTTATTTATACTCTGCCACAAAAGAAATGAATGGATGTCACCTTTTCACCACTTACGGCACTCTGATCACATGCATTCCCTCTGGTGTTAACATGGTTAAATAATGAAGGAGTCTAACCAGCTGTCTCAGAATGTACCCATTAGCCAGAAGATCCCTTCTAAAGGTCCAAAGCAAACAAACAGAAAACCAGAAGTCTCATAAGGTGAACTTCAAAGTTCCTTGTTTTGGAGTTTGCACCACTGCCTGCAGCCTAAGAATTTTTCAAAAAGGTTGGCTTTTAAGATTCTAGTAAACCTGCCAAGCTTGGTGTTGGTACTTAGTCTGTAGTTTTTTGCTTTGATGGGCTGTGGAATTAGTTTTGTGAGGTGGTTTAAATCAAAACTTGTTAAAGACAAAGGGGACATTGTAAAAGGAAAGCGAAGACAACAAAAGCACGGAAAAAGAAACCTAACCAATCACTGTACATTACAAAGTTGACCTTGCATTAGTTATCCTCTGGCGAAGAGGAGATACTATTTTGCTAGAAGTTGCTTGCCTCTGATTAGCCTGGGTAGGAATTATCTCACCCAACTCAGTTGTTTTAAAAATTGTTGTAAGCTGGACATTTAGCTCCTCCTGTGGTCAGTGGAAAAACATTGTAATTAATACACTTCAAAAAGAGGTGACTAAGAGCAGTGGGAATTGTCTGGAAGACAATTTGGACTGGATAAAAAGGGAGCCTATATAAGTATATTATACTTAGATGACTAATTTTAGATGGGGGAGGCTGAAATGCTTTGTTGGCAATTAGCCTTAATACGTCCCCTTGCTGCATATACAGTTTTTCATACTTAAGGTATTTATCAAGTGCTCTGTATTGAGCATCATTTCCCAATTCAGTTACAGAAATAATTCACAAAAATATTTAAGAATACCTAGAGGAGGGGCCATGCAGTATTTTTACTTTCTGCCCTAAAGTATCTGTAGGAAGTTCACCACCTTATCTCATGTTTAGCATTTTAAAGGAAATTTTGTTTTCTCCTTCTTTCCTTATCAGTATGTTTGGGGTGTTGTTTTTTGGGTTTTCTTGGGTTGTTGGGTTTTTGGTGGTTTTGTTACTGTTGTCTGTTTTATCTGTACCTAGTGTTCTTGGAAATCATATTCCTAGATTGGGAATATCTGTTTTCTGATTAATTTGGTCACAAAAGTATTCAGATCTTTCACATCAGGTTTCCATTTTATAAAATATAAATAATGCATTCAAGTGCCTTTGCCACATAGAACTTTGAATGCTGCCATGATAAAAATATTTACCACTGTAGAAAATAATTTTTGCTAAGAAAAATTTAAAAAAAACCACCAGTTTGAAGGTGAAGGAAATCTTAAAACACAAACTCCATAGGTAATATGGCATTACATACTATTTATTAATTAAGAGCAATACGAGGTTGAGTTGCGTTTTGTCTGTAGTATTAAGATGAGTGTTACAACTGGTAGAAAGGAACAGCTTTTGGATACACAGGACTCTTCTTGCTCCTATTATGTCCAGTAGCAATACAGGTATTTATGAAAACAATTGACTCAAAGTACAATACTTAAACTTTGTGGAGTTAATTTTGTCTTGAATCGCCTGTGTTCATACAGCTTTAGGTGTGTTTTAATGCTAAATGTAAACAAACAAACTTTACAGAATAGATTGATTCTGCAAGTTTGGAACTTAGAACACAATGAAAGGCATTGCCTGGGGGTGAGTCATGCCTTGGTTTAGAAGATTAGCTATAGTGTTGTATGAGTGATACACCTATGTTTACCTTCAGTGCTGTGGTGAGATTGCCCTACCTAGGGAACAGATTCCCAGCCAGCCACTCATTCACTACTCCTTCTGTGGGAGTGGGTGAGAAAATCATCTGAGAATGCTGGTAGGCTGAGGTAAAGACAGGGATGTTTCTTAATGGTTGCTGACTTGGGGAATATTAAATTTCTTGCAAATTAAAGTATGTTTAGGTAGTAAGGAACAAAACCAAGTATTAAACCAACACTTTCCTTCCTCTTTAACCCATGTCCAACTTCACTCTTGGCTCCTCTACCATCCCTACCACCATCCCCCACGCAGCACAGGAGAATGGGGAATTGGGGGTTGTGGTCAGTCCCTAAGGTTCCTCTTTGCTGCTCCTTCCTCTTCACACTTCTCCTCTCTTCCAGTAAGGGTCCTTCTCATGGGTTGCAGCTCATTTAGGATAAACCTGCTGCTGCGTAGGCATTCCTGCTGGCTGCAGGGGAATGTCTACTCTATTGCCTGGAACATCTGCCCCCTTCCTACTTTTCTCACCTTGGTATTCATAAAATTTTCACACTCTTTCCCCCTCTCACTACTCTGTTGTCAAACATTTTGCTCTTTCATGAAGATGCTTTCCCCAGGCGCCACCAGACTGGCTGATGGGTTCAGCTGTGTCCTATGGTGGTTCCATTTGAAGGCAGCTGAAACTGGATTTGTCTGAAATGAGACAGGTCCCCACTACCAAAACCTTGCCATTTAGATCCAACTGTCCATAGAAAAAATAATGCCATGCATAACTAGCTTAAGAATTGAGAAAATTCTGACTGAACATTTCCATGAGATCTCCTTGGAGTAGCAAATAGACCCTTCCTGGTATGAAAAAGATTTGAAGATGAGGTTGAAACAGTGTGTTTCCCAGTGCATTTGGAATATGAATTGAGAATTCGGTCCTGTTGAATTCTCAGGCTAGCAAATTACTGGTTAATCAAAAGATGTAAATTCAGGAGGGAGAGAAGGCAGGTTTTGCAATCACATACGGGGCTTTTTTTCTGGTTTAGATAGTTATCTCTGTGTGTGCAAAGAATGAAAGTCTCTGATCCCTGTAAGTAATTTTTCACTCCATTGCTGGAAGAAATGTTGAAGTAATTGCAGTTTCAGTAATAGTCAATGAGTATTTGTAATTGCGAGTTCTGAGACTACTACATAGAACCATATATGAACCGATATATAGAACAATATCCATATTTGCCTGATCATATTTTTAAGAAATTACAGAGTCCTGCATTCTCTTTATAGTCTCTGTAAAAATAGCCACAAGGAATATATCCATCCCTTCCCAACCCCTCCGCCTGCCCCATCCTTCCCTCTGCCCCCCTCCCCAAAAAAAAGATTAAAAAACCCCCCAGTAGCACTATGACAAAATAAAAAAAGGGTAATGGCATAATTTCTATTCATTAAACTGACTGGGCTTTGACAATTGTAGTCCTCTTAGCTATTATCTTTTACAGAAAGAAATTTTCAGTTTGAACATTTCATAACATTGTGTTACTCTATTGCATTTTAATATTTTACCTTTTTCTCACACTTCACAAAAAAGTGGGAAAAAGAGATCCTTCATAAAAAGGATTGTTTATAAATCTAACAGTGAAAGAAGCCACTGTCTGTTATTTGTTTCAAAGACAAAAGAAAATACATGTCCTTGGCCTTGCCTGAAAGGAAGGCTAGCTTGATCATGTATATTTAAAATGAGTGACTCATACACAGTTGACATTTATAATGGTAAGTCTTGAAAGCACTCACCTTTTCCAAACTGACTTGGTCAACATTATAATGAAAGTAATAACATGATTAGACCTGGTATTAACTCAACAGTGATATCATCTTAGAAATGCTTTAATTGTCAATGGTATAGGAAACCTTCGTTTAAGTCTTAAAATATCTCCATTTGCAAGACTATGTAATTTAAGGCACTGACCAAACATAGTCCTCGTAAAGTATAAATTGTGTTTGAATGCAGCCTGTTCTCCAAGTTTTGTGGGCTGCTTTTTTTAATTCATCCTTTGTGCAAGTTATTTCCGATGGACAACCAGATGAATTGAAAAAACAATAGAATGAGACATGGAAAGCAATCAAGGTATTTTCCCTTTCCTAGCTAACCTTTCTAAAATCATGCTTGATCTTCAGAAACAAAATGAAAAGTGTTCTCTTCCATTAATACTGAGAAAATATTTCCCTTGATATACAAGAAGCAGCGATAGATTTTAAATAACATTGTGCATAGAAGAATTCTCTGTGGGGAAGCTTTTATTTCTTCTTGAAAGCAGCTAGTATATTATCTTCTGAATAAGTGTTATGGCTAAGTAAGTAATCCATACACATGCACAGTGTTTTAAGAAGATGTGAGATAGTCCACTTGCAAAACAGAAAGAGGACACTTGGGGCCCAAATTCATGTCACTTAATATGAGGCACTTAACTGAGACAGGTGAAACACAAGTGCAGGTGTGCCAGGTTCTAGCGGTTGGAGTCTAACAGAGATCTGAATTGACTTACTGAGATCCCTGCTTGTCATTGCTGACTCTTCAGGAACAGTGGGCATTTTTAAAGGCTCTGCTTAGATGTTTTTTATTCCAGTGTCTTTTGGCTTTTGCTAACAGTGGCTGGAAAAGGATGAACAATGATTTTTCTGTCCCTCTAATCATGTGAAACTGTCGACATAAAAGCAAAGCTAACAATAACTGTGTTTGAGTTATCTCATGGAAGCAAGCCTGAGAGCTGTGTCTCTAAAACCACTTTAGTGAAAGGTTAATGCTCGTTAGTGTGGAGTCAACAGCACTCTGATAAACCTCATAGTTTAAACTAAATGACAGAAAAAGAGCTAGTAGTACACTAGTGAGCATTACAATAAAACATGATGCATTGCATTTATAAAAATAAAAGGAACAGACTTTAGAAAACTGGATAATGCTTGCATTTGATGTATTATAAGCAAAGTTTTGTCTGAATTTCTTCTTGCAGTCTCATATGTAACATTTATGTTGCTAAAATGATATAATAAACAAGATATCATTGGTTAAGATCAATGTGGGACCTGGGTGGATAAAGATCAGGAAATGCATAGGTTGGCTCACAACAGCCTGCCAAAGGGTGGAGGGTTTGGAGAAGGGGAAGAGACAGCCTGTGGTACACTTTCTCCATTCTGTAGGAATGCATGACTGATTTGCCAAGTGCAGGCTATTTGGCAGCTCTGCTTCAGCAGTGATTTAAAGCAAGACAGGAGCTAACCTCAGGAAGAATGAAGCAAATGTTCTCTACACTGAAAAAGATAATTTAAACTAAGGATGTGCAGAGGCCTACTTTTTTTCTAACCTGCATGCCAGCCTTTTTTCAGGCAGTTACTGGGATCTGAACCCCAGATCGAAACCAGCTTTTAGATTGAAGCAAGCCAGCATTAATCTAGCAAATCAGCATGATAACATTTTCTTTAATACTTACTAAAAATCTAAAAGCACAGTAATTGCTTTTGGGGGATAAACATGGAACAGGGAATGAAAATAAGTAAGACTCTGAGAAATAAGAAGGACCATAACAGTCTGAAGTTAAAATTAGTTGTGGATTTCCATTTAGGACAGCTCAAGTTTCATTCATCCTTTAATATTTAGAAGGATAATTGGTTAAACAATAAAATTCTAGTTCATGAGTGAGAGGTTTTTTTTTTCTTATCGTGGGTCCTGTTCTGTAAGACATTTAGGAGATTCTAACAAAAAAAAAAAAAAAAGGTTGTTTCATGAGCTGGGAAGGGATCATGAAAAGTGACTGCTAAGAAACACATATAAAGGTATAACAAAGCTGTTGCTTTGGTAGTTTGGATCAAATCTCACACATATCTAGCTGTTCACGAGCAGAAGTTAAGTGCCTATTCCAGCTCCTGAAATAATCAGTAATAACAAATATTGCAGTCAACCTTCTGTAATAACTTTAGACATTTCAAACCAGAAGGACACATAAGAGAACCCGAAAGATTTTTCAATACATTGAAAGTAAAATAGAAAAAGTGATTATGGTTTTCATTATTTGTGTGTCCAGGTTTCTATAACTGCTGACAGTAGATGGGACTTGTATGCTTCATTTGAACAGTACATTTATTTGAAATAAAAGTTTTGAACATAACAGTATTATATTTGGATTAATACTTGAGGTCTCTGGATAACTTTTCTCTTAAAAACCCCAAGAATTTTAAAATTCTCCATGGAATCCTATTTAGCTTTCAGGGAACTCCCACAAACTATTATTGTATTTTATGGTTCAGCTCACTTGAGTTCTTTCACCAGGAATGCTGTATCAAGGACTACAAATTCTTACTTTAGATACCTAATCTCACATTTTTACTCCTTATTTCAATGAATTTTTTAGAGCTGAAAGTGTACGAAGACATACTTTCTCTCCAGAAAGTAACAACATGTCAAATATTGTCTGACTTCCCTATTTTAACGTATGATAACCCAAAGTGGTACACAACAGAACTCTAATTCGAGACTGAGTGTGATATTTAATTATTTTTGACCCCCATAAGACCTGTATAGAACAGTGTAAGAGTTAAGGACAGAGGAGGCCTGGTGGGACAGTTTGAGGAGTGAGAAGCATTAAAATGTCAGTGTATGACAAGTATTTTGGTGCTGCATTCCTTCAAAGATGAGGATTAGCTGTGCTTTCAATTGGTTTCCATTTCCTTGTTGTTGTAGCAGAGCTGTAATTGGTTTCTGTGGGCCGAGTTCTCCGTCGTCTCTTTTGCAGCAACGCTGCCTTGCTCATGTAAAGGTGATGTACCTATTAATATAAAAGGAAATGTAAACACACTCCAAAAGCCTTCTTAATAAGTACTTCCAATAAGGAAAGCCAAATGCTGTATCTCATTCTTTCTCTGTATGTATTTATATATTTTGTAAATACATCAAAAGTATTTCTTTCTACACCTCTGTATATCTCACAGTAACAGTAGTTGGCAACCAGCCATTGTTTTTGTACAGTAAAGCTGTCCATAAACTTAAGTGGTTCTGGATGGTATAAGTAACCACTCCTGTAATTAAAATAAGTTAATTTTAATTGGATAACCTCAAATCACTGACTCACTGTAGCACTTTGAGAATTTGGAGATGCTTTTTTTTAAAAAAGAATTATTTTTATTATGTTCTATCCTCTGGAAATGACATCCAAAACACAATTCCCTCTGATGTCAAGATATTCCATTTTCATGGGTACATGAGTGTATATGTACATGCATGTGCACATTAGTATTTTTAGATGTTTATATTTATAGTTTTACATATGAATTGTTTTTTAATTTAGTCAGGGGAAAAAAAGTAGAGAGTACACAATAATTTGTAGAATGTTCAAACCCCAAAACGGTATGTTTTTCTTCAAAACAAAACTTATTTGGTTGACTGGTTAATTTAAGCACTCTAAGAGTGCCCCTATTTAACCAGTATGGGGTTTAAAAAAAAAAAACAAAACCACACAAACAAACAACAACAACAAAAAAAAACCACTAAAAATTTGTTTTTATGTGTTTAATACAGGATAATGTATGGCAGATAAGAGTAATCAGACATTTGCAAAATCTAAGTGTATCACTCACACCACCTCCTGCTGTGCCTTATTGTGTGTGTTCAGATGCTTTGTTAAAAGCACTTAATTTCTTACCCTAATCTTGCAAGATTGTAGAAACAAATTAATGTCACAGGTTCATTTCTTGGTGTTATTTTTCTTCAGTAGTATTTACCTGTTATTTCTGCTTACTACATCACGTCGCATTTCCGTAGCAATTTCTCCACTCCTTTTGCTTTAGTGGTTTTAAATTCTACATAGACCTCCCCAGTGGCATGTTTGTTCCTGTACTCTGAACTTCTTTCGAGAAAAGGATGATGATGCCACTGATCTCCAGTTCCAGTAAGCTAGAATAGAAACGAGAACATTTTCTTTGTATTCTATGGTGCTTTTGTTCCTGGAGTCTAAGCTTGCATTGGAAAACACATAATCAATTTGCCTCTGTTGGCAAGTATTTTTCAACATCAGAACTAATAAAGTTTTTAACTTCCACTAAGTTTCAGTGTTTAGGATTATTTTACTCCAGATGTAGTTGTCAAATGGAACTTGTTTTAACTTTTAACATAGTTTTAACTTTCCTTATAATAATTTTCTTTTCTGTTACAATACAGTAATCTGGGATATTTGTTACATATTTACAAGGGTAGTTCAAAATGTTATTAATCCCTAGTCTACTCCAAACAGGATATATTAAGCTATTACTACACAGAATTTCCTTTTCTTGGACTATACCTTTATTGTTGACTCAAATGACCAAAACATATATATCTTCCAAATATAGTTGTTTTCATGTGTTCCCTCACAGGACCTTTCCCTGTCCCACCTTCTAGTTTCTTCTCTCTGATTAAGCATTCCAGCAGCTCTCACATCCTAAGAGATATTAATAAGGGCCACCTGCCACTGTGACTCATTTAAAATGTCTCTGCACAGTCTAAGACAAGAGATAATAAATATGTCCAGGCCATGGGGGATCAGAAAAGAGCCAGAGACAGTATTGGTCAGCATAATGGGCAGTGGTCTCAGCATGAGGGCAACCTAACCTTATGCTCCATTATTCCTCTGTGTAAATGCTCAGCAAATGTCACAATCCCATAAGCAGTTTGTGGCAGGTACCACATGCTGCTGTAGGTCTGCACATAACCACTGCAGAATTAGTTTTTGACCAATGTTTGATACCCATCCCAAACATTTCTGGACAGGTTTTTCCTACCAAAAAAATCACAGCATTTCTTTTGTATATTTTCAAAAAAAGTTAGACTGTCTTTTATTCTTGGAGGAGCATAAATATGCTTCTCTTTCCTGTAGTTTTGAATAATTAATTAATTCAGTCATACTTCTAGTTCTAAGGAACCCTAGCTGAAATTACTTATTTAAACTACTATTCCTTCTGTATATTCTGCACTTTTTTTTTCTGGAAAGGTTTTCCCATTTCCTGAGTAACATTTTCTCTTTGATGATAGTACATGTTACCCTTTATATATACAAATTTTATTTGTTTTAATCCAGCATGCAGTTGAAGACCATACAAACAAGCAGTGGATATAGCTCTGTAAAACCTTTATGTAGTGAAGGGCATGGCAAAGGCAGTTGTCTTTGCATATGGACAACATACCTCTGAGAGAGTAATTTTATGCATGGCAAAGAATGTGTTCCCGTCATGTTGTCTTATGTTTGGTTTTCTTTCTTTTCAATTTTTTTTTTAAGTTGAAAAAAGATCAGACAGTCTTCAGAGAGGTGAGGTAATTCAGTGAATCTGTTTTTGTTATGTTCCCAAAAATAATAATAAAAAATAAAACCAGAACTATTGTTTAACAATAACGAATAAAAAAGCCCCCCGTCTCCTGACTGAAAACCCACAATAATTGAAAACACTACTGAGAAAACTGAATATTGCTGTGCAAGAAGAAAAGTTTTATTCTTTAATAAAATACACAAAATAATATGCAATATTTTCTTAAATATGAGATTTTACTTTTCTAGCTGATTTGCTAGGAGCCTTCTACTTATTGTAGCATATTTCTTCTAAGTATTGAAAATTTTCCTTCCAAGTACTCTTGGCATTAGAAACAAACTTGAAGAATAAAAATCTGAAACAGAGTGACGCGGTATCTTCAACCTGAATTTACAGAATATAGGCCACAGAACAAAGTCACTGCCATTGAAAGGGGTAATTCTTAAGTTCAAAACATTTCCTTCTTCTCTGTATCAACCTCCAGAGAACAAGGATTCAAAAAGCAGCATCAGATTCATCTCAGTTGCACTCCGGAATGACATGAATCATCATCATTTTTTGGTGCAATTTTTGTGAACATTACATTCCTATAGAAATTCTGCCAACTTAGCTTAGATGAAACACTGACTTGGCAATAGCTGCAAATTAAGTAGTGTGGTATGATAGAGGGAGTGAAGGCTTGTCTGGAAGAGCAAAAGATATATAGTAGTAAGCCTGCTCATATAGTAGATAAAACTCTCCTTCTCCCCCAGTTTGAGTGCTAGGAATATTATTAGTCTTAGAAGCATTATCTGTCCTTTGTAAAGTCTGTCTGACTGTAAAGCAGATGCTGTTTTTATTCTGCTTTTCTCAAGCAATCATTTTCTACTTTCTGTTCTTCTTTAGGATGTCACTCATCATTTGGAAATGATCAGAAGCATTTCTTGCTGCCAACCCAACCCAGCAGAACACTTTTAGAACTTTTCTGTGTGCCTCTGGAGAGCTAGCAGATAATTTGGGTTATTCAAGTATACTGATGCAAGGACTGAGTGCAGGTGTTCACTCATTTGGCCCATTTCCTTTCATACTGATATCTGAAAAGATGGTGTTTGCCCTTTGGGAAAACGTCTTTGTCAACTGGCCATACAAGACATTTCAGGTTAAATGTTATTTTACATCCTAGGTGTCTGTTTCCAGCGTGTGGTAAGAGGGGCATGTTATCAGAAAGACATTTTATGGTATTTTCTTACTTCATTAAATATTCTTTAGGAAGATACTGTTTGTTTGCAGCTTCAGCTTGTCAGAGAAGTACAGTGTAAGTGACATGTAGGAAGGGTCTCAAGTAGCAGAAAAAGGTGGACAGAAAAGATCCCAGAGCTATTTTATATGCCAAGTCAAATGCTTGTAACTGAGATGCAGTTAAAGAGCAATTGTATCGTTTGCAACCAGAACTTCTTAGAAGGTTTTTGTCACCAATCCATGGCTTTAGAATAAGCCTTCTTTTCCTGAAACGGTATATAAGTTGTCAAATGCTATAATCAACCAGCTCATCCAGGCTTATGGCAAAATTAAAAAGCCCTGGGGATTTTCTTATGGCTAAAATATTCTGTCTCACTTTTGATCACATCCCAGAATGTACTGTGACCTCTTAAGTTGTGACAAGACTGCTTCTACTTTGTCATTTTGTGGAATTATAATCGACTTCTCAACCCAACTACCATAAATTTAGTTGGGGGGCAAGTTTCAGTCTACAAGCTTAGTTTCACTGAAGCATATGGAGTCCTGCATGGTCTCACTAGAGCAGGCAGATGCCAGTTTTAGCTGTAAGGCAGAGTTTTCTCTATTTGGGAGATTGCATCCTTCTCACTTGAATGTGATGCCCAGAAAATAATTCTAGAATTAGTTTGTTATCCCTAGGGCATTTGAAATTTTAACACACATTTTTTCATACCATCCTTCTGTGTGCATGCATAGTCTTCAATAAATACGTGTGTAAATTAAATTCATGTACATGTATCTAGCCACATATTGAAATTGCCACATAGGAAGCACTGTTTACTTTTTTCTTTCTTGTCTTCTCATTACTAATAGATGTGACTTTAAAATATCATGTTCACAAAAATGGTCAAATAAAGTCAAAACCAGTTTAAATATTTGTCCATTAAAGGAAAAACCTTCACTGTATTTACTTTCTATGAACATTATAATCCCTTTGATTTTCTGTACTTACACTGACTCTCTTGCTATGCCAAATAAACACCTCTCAAAAAAGGCAAGGCGAACACAATTTGAAAAGGGCAAGGCACACAGGCTGAGGAAAGATGGTGTCAAAATACTAAATGCCTGCTCTTGTGACACATCCGGTATGATGAGACTACATTTTCTTTTGGGCTTAACATTAGCATGATCCTCAGGGATGTCTTTAAGAAATCTGCCTCAGACTTGTCCTGGTTGGGTATTTGTACTTGGGTGAAGAATAATTCCTCCCCACAGATGAGTACAGAGAGTAACTGAGACAACTGTCTATAGATAGCATCTTTGTTCCTCCGCCAGCTCTTGATGGTTGCTCATCCCTGTGTAATTGTTCGTAGTGTTTCATAAAGAGCCTGTTAATCCCTATAGGTTGTGTAAAGTGATTCCCTGTGGATGATCTAATTGCAGCAATTAAGGTGGGTTTATTATCGCTGTTTAGTAACTGGACCCATATTCTCCTGTTGTATTCTGAGACTGAAACAAATGCTGGCTAGGAAGAGTGATGGCTATTTCCTCTTTGCAAGTGTGGAGAGAATTAAGTGGTATCAAAGCTAAGCTGATAATCAGGTGGGTGAGTCAGGGGTTAATTTGCAATTAGAAGGTTTTCAAATTTATTAGCTGCTTCTCTCTTAATTTAATTTCTGTTGAAGGTCAGTTTTTGCCTTGATTGTCTCTTTATTTTATCTGTTAAAAACAATGGCTCTGATAAAAGGTTTTACTGAAACCCAGAACAGAGCACAGGGAAGACCTAAGGGAGCACATTAGCATGTAAAAGTGAGGGATTCATCTCCAAGGTGACAAATTTCATGAAGTCCTGTAGCTTCAACAAAAGTCAATGATAACTGGGCCTATTCCAGTTACTGTGGCACTGCCCATGGCCTGCTGCCTTGGAAGGACTGCTGGCATAAAGCTCTAGTCACCTTGGTGCCACTTGCTCCTTTAAGCTCTGTCATTACTGTTTTGTGATGTTAACTACCAGGTATATTGTGTGGATTTCTGGAGGTCTGCTGTTTATGCAGTAAAAATATATCTGTGATAGTACACAGTTCTTGTCTTACTATTTTGCCTTTCCCTCTTATTTATTTGGAGGTGAACTCTGAGCTGCAAAATGCAAATGCAGGTAGCAGACCCTTTTGTGTTGGTTTCTTGAAGCTTACCATCCTTTAGCTAACACAATTTTAGCAGATTAAATTATTTCTCAGATTGCCACGCCTTTCAAATTAGGTCATCTCTCTAGAAAGTTTACAAATGAGACATTAATAACATGTCAGTAAGGGTCAGTAAGAACAGGAGTTTCCAACACAACCCTTTCTATTCCTTTTGTCAAAATCAGCAGCTTAGACCGTCACACAAAACTTTTGGGAGGATTATGTCTAATACCTGCATGTAATTCTTAAATGCAGTCTTTAGCCTAACGAATCCAGAATGTTTAAGTCTTTGAACTACTATGAAGGCCTTGCAATTTTTGGTAGGCTCTGATGCACTTTTGACACACTTTTTAATCTCACTATGCTATTGAAAACAATCTCTTTATAGCTTGTTTAACTAACTGCAGTCACGTGGCTTCTGAATAATCGAAAACTACTATTCAAAGCATGACCCCAAAATATGACACATCTGTATTCAGGGTCATATTTTACAGGGTCCTTATTTCTTCAGGGATGTGTTTTCATTTGAAAAACTAAAAGAAAAAAAAAGAAAACAACAACAACAACAAAACCTCGCCAAAAAAAACCCCAAAAACCCTAAAAAAAAAAATGGAATTGACTTAGCCTTGTACTGCATTGAATAGGACTTTGTTTTTTTTTTTTTCCAGCTTAATTGAAAGAAATTGTCAACATCCTTATTTGCAGTTAGCTACATAAATGTAAATCATGAATAGCTGGGCTATTGTCAGAGACATTATTCTATATTAACAGTGTGAAGTCAAGGGACAGAATTTAGCCTCTAACTGGATTTTTTTTGCACTCTCAAAGACCTTCAAGCTACAGGGGAAATTGCTAGTCTGAAACAATTAAAATGGACACAGCTCATTAATGTTTTTAGTCAACTGCTATAGCATCAGTCCTCCCGATTTATCTGGGAAAAAACAAAGGTACTGAATCAAGATTGTCAAAAAGATGTGCAATTTTCTCTTTTAAGCAGTTAGAACACACACAGTTGGGTT
>VWZT01011409.1:436967-469243 GCA_013397055.1 Pachycephala philippinensis | reverse complement strand
TTGCAGTTAGGGACAAAAAAGAAAAAAAATTAAAAACACTATAAACAACTTCTGCTCCTGTTGCTCTCTGAAACTGCAGGTGTGAAAGGAGAGGAACAGCAAAATATCCATAGCTGTACTATTTTTAAATCTGTGAGACCTTGAAAAGCAGCCTGGCTGTACCTCCCAAAAGACTTGGCTGCACATCAGAGGGGGTATGTGTGTGCTGGATATTAGGCTTCACCTACCAGCAGTTTTCACTCTCCTCGCTCTTAATGGTGGCACCAAACAAGAGCTGGTTTTCCTTTGTCTTCTTACAGATTTGCCCCTGCCCCTTTTGCAGGTTGAGCAAAATGTTTGCCATACTAAGGGCAGTAAAAATTAAATTTCATCTGATATGCTGAGAATTTTTGAAATTGCTCTGGTTAGATGCCAATGTTCAGCCAGGGTGCTGCTGGTCCATGTTAAGTCATGAAAATAGTTGGGAGATCTCTCGTGTTTGGCATCCATGGTGTAAGCTGCTTTCAGACAGTACACAAAAGAGCACACAAAGTGCAGTAAAGATCAGCTCTGCAGATAAGAGTTTTTCGGTAGCATTGAGGAGGAGTTTTTTTTTACCTTAATTACGGGGTTTTTAAATTCTAAAGGGATTTTGACTGCTTTTGACATGCCTAGCTTCTTATGTTCCAACCATCCAGACAGGAGAGATGTGCACTATGCTAGGATGCAAGTCATGGCTGTCCTTTTCTTTGTAGACTTTTTATGTTCATGTTGTTTTCATTAAAATAGTTTTAATTTTCTTTCTTAAAAAATAAACTTGAAATATTTTTTCCCAGGTAATTCAGCTAAGGATTCCTATAAAAGGCAAAACCTTGTTTATACTGATCACTTTGGCCTTACTTTCTGTATATTATCATGTGAAAACAAGGTCAGCACAACTTGCAACCTTGCATTCATTTGAAGCATTCAATAAAACATGCATGGTCTGCAAACTGCAAGTTTTAAAACATAATTTTAAGTTCTCTGTAACGTTATATGATACAGATACTGCCTTCTAAAAATGTTGAATGTCCATTGCAACACTTTATGTCTTAGAAAAAACACGTTAGTCTTTCATGGAAAAACCCCCTACATGATTTCCATTTTGATCAGTAAAAAAAAAAAAATAAATAAAATAGCCTAAACAGACTGTCAAATCTCCTGTTACTTAATATAACTAAAACAGTGTGTTCTGTTAAATCTTATAAATAGTATAAAAGCAGCTCTGTATGTATTGCTTTTCTGGTTAAAGCAATGATGAATGTTTGTAATGGTGTTGTAAGAGAGAAACTTTGTCTTTTCCACAATATGTAGTTCTTAAAACTTGATCTAACATAGTCAAATCAGCTGTTTTACAGCACTGAATCTGCGTTGTCCTAGCCAAACAGTGCTCATCCAGGGTTCAGACTGAAATCAGTTTTCAATTCAATTTTTCATGTCATATTGGATGACTGCATAGAGCTTCTGTGTGCTGTTGATAGCTTTCCTGTGCTGGGCAGCCATTTCAGCAATAAGTTCTTTCCTCTATTGAAAGTCAGACTTTCTGAACTAAAAAACCCCAACCAAACAAGCAACACAACAAAACAAACTAAATGAAAACAAAACAGTTTAGAATGGGAAGGTATAATGCTGTAAAAGAAGCAGAAGCAGAGTAAGAGATTATTTGGAAAACCTCCTTTGAACAATGGATTCAGACACAGCAGAGAACCAGTGCAAAATTTTGATTGCAAAGTTTAAGTTTTATGCATCCCGTATATAAACAAACTTTCCAAAAAGTTGTGACTCTATTAAAAGGTTGCAGACAGTCTGTTACCCTTACACTGCTTCTTTATTACTTTCCTTTTAAGTTTCCTTACCTGAATTTAGACATTCAAATGTGAGCCAAATGAACTAATCCATGTGAAGAAGCAGGTGCCTACCAACCGCAATTCATCTCATTTTGAGGTCATGCAGGTAGATCATGGAAGTCATGCTCCTGACATAACTGTAAAAGAAGACAAACTGGCTAGCTTGCATTGAAATACAACTTCTAGACATTTAAAAAGTCTAAGAGATGATTTTTTTTTTTTTTAATTGAGAATGTATGTACTTACAAAATATGTATGAAATTTGTATTTCAAGAATTTAGTAATTATTGAGTGGTCTTCATTGGTGTTTTTTTTGGTTACATTGGGTATCCTGAATTTTGAGGGTATTTGAAAGTATTGGCATGATGTATGGATAAAAAAACCCAAAACCACTGGAAAGCATGTAGTTTAATTGAATATATAGTGTAAGTTAAATTTGGAAGTCCACAATTCTCAAGGCTGCTTTGCCATTCTAGGCCAATAATTCTCTGCATCATCACGATGGTAGAGTCGTAAATATCGCTTTCCATGTAGAATAATTGCTTGTTAATGCTATCTATGCAAAAATATGGTTCTACCATATGAAGACAGACAAAAGTAACACAGATTAGCTGTAGCCACCTGGCCAATTAGAGGAGTTGTTGTCACAGCTCAAGCAAGTACAACGGAGCTTCAGGTCCGGGAAAGCCCAGACAAAGAACACCTGACAAGCCTCAGCTGAGAGGCTTTTCAGATTTAGTGCAAAGCTTACACCTGTTTATCACAGGCAATACTGTATTACCAGGCTGCACAGTTAGAGCCTGTAAAAGAGAGTAATTAAATTAAATGATGGTATGTGAGTGAAAATAATGACTAATGTGTGTTTGACTGTGAAAGAAGAAAGATTAATCCCCTTCATTTTATTGTTTTTACACAAATATCTGCTTGCTGCATTCTACCACTTGCAGCATAGATGATTTTTATTTTTATATTATATATTTTAATATGATTTTTGACATAACTATTTACAACAACCACAACGGGTTGTCTGTAACAAAGGTTCCTAAGCTTTTAGTGCTACGAAGCATCAACTATGGTGCAGCTTTCTTACTAAGGAAAATGGAATTGCTTATTTTTGTCTATTAAATCAGATTGCACTCTTGAAATTTGAGAGGCTGTACATGAGTAGTTGTCTTTTTAAAAACTTTATCACTGATTTTTCTATTTTGTTACTGGTTTCCTTTTTTAAAAATCACAGTGATAACACTGGATGTAATTCTTTCCTCACACAATTTTAATAATAGTATTGATTTCAGTGGAATTATTCTTCATTTGCCCAGTGTGAGCAGAGAACCAGATTAATTCGCCAAAATTATTTTCTTGCCATATTATAGGAACTTATTACTTTTCCCTGTCAGACATAATCATGATAATTTTAGTAGGGAATAGGTTAAAATAATCTTCATCCAGTTGGGCAAATTGAGTCAGCCTGCTGCTGTGTTATATAGCCCGTCTGTTCTGCCAACTTATTTTTGATGAGCTTCTTAGAAATAGCTGCTTTTATGCCAGTGACTTAGGGTAGGTTTGTGTGTAATTATGCTCTTAGTAACATTGCAAGTATAAAGAAAGAAGGGGAAAAAAAAAGACATAGGTCTTTTACGGGACCTCTTGTAGGCTTCTGTCTCATTATGTTAACAATCTGCCTAGAGAATGGTGTCAGATTTAGAGAGCAGACGAGATTGATTTACTTTTCAGGCCCTTCTACCCAGCCTAATTATTGCGTTACAAATGGCGATTCTTTCACCCCTCTGAAGGAGCACTTTGATTAGTGTCTGCAATGCAGGTGCCAGGGCTTAATACGGTAAGTGCATGTCAACTAGTTTCTTTCATCACATAGTCAAACTGTATAAAAAAAGCCATTGCACAGTAGGAGCTGATACATGGCTTTACCAGAGCTTATACGGGCTTAAAATTGATAGGGTTAGAACAGCTATGAAATTTTCCGTCTTGTTTTGTTTAATTTTTTTTTCTAATTGTTATTCTAATAAACAGAAGAAAAAAGGGTAGATGAGAAATAGAAATAAAATTAGTGTAAATAGGTAGTTTGCCATTGTAGAATTTTATTTAAAATTCAGATCAGATTTCTCCCTTCCCCCTGCCTCGAAGACAAGATTGAATGGTTCTTCTCACAAATTAAGTTATAGTTTCAACATTGCAGGCTCTCTTCGCTGCTCATCTACTTGATGATTTGACTTATTGAAAGGGTTTTATTATTAAGCTGATGCTCTTTTTCATTGCTTAAAGATTCATTTATAAATAGCATGCTTTTTGTCAGTTGAGAATGACTATGTAAATACAGGCTTGGATCAGTAAATGGGAGCACAGGATAATTAGTACTAATTCCTTAAAAAAATTAGTAATCTTCCTTTATGCCAAATTCAACAGGATTCACTTCAGACACGCTAGACTTCTCATTGACTTCTTATTGCAAGTTTCTCATTTATTTGATGTGTTCTCTCATTTGCTAGAAAAAGTTACAGTTTTTTTTCTCACCTTACACACTCTGGAGCAGAAGGTAGAAAGTAGCCAGTGTGACCTCCTTTCCTAAATAATTTTGCATAAGATAGTGCTATAAAAAAAGGTGTGTGTGGGGGGCACAATGGGGAAATTGTAGGAATGCTGCTATTCTGAGTGGCACGCAAAGGTGAGGCCCTTGAGATCACTGAAGGTAGCGTGATGTTTCTCAAACACCTGGGTGTTTGAGTTCCTGGCTCAGAGAACACCTGCTTCTTACTCAGCTACCTCATTTCCCTTGGATCCTTATTATGAACTCTGTCAATCCTCATCCCACGTTTAACCAGCATTGCATGTTAATAGGTATCATTTACACCTCAAATGACTTTTCCATGTTCAATTTGATACACGTTCTTCTCAAATTATGTCTGAATATATTCTGAATTATGCAGAAATTGGTGGGTCTTCTTCCTAACTATTTGGTGTGCAATTATTTAGTGGTATTTAGTGTAATTATCAGGAAACTATATCAGTAATCATTGTAATATTCATTACTTATACAACAAAGATGTCCTATGCCTTTTAATAATGTTTTATAATGATTTCTGGTTTATCTTAGATTCTTAGAGTTTTAAAAATTTTACTTTCTAATTATGGATCGTCATATGAATTGTAGCTGTCAAAACTAGTATTTGTATTATATTTAAAGAATTCTTCTAATTTTAATAAAATAAATGAAAATACAGAGCTAAATGTCAAGTCCGATGGGGCTAAGATCCCACAAAATATACCTGTAAATTGTTGGCAGTCGAGTATTTTATTTTAATATACCCAGGTCAAAATTTTGCCTAATTAAAATAAAACAGTAAGATTATACCTTCATGGCTGAATTCATTGTAGCCACCTGTGTTAAACAGAGTAGTCTTAACATACATGTGTAGACTTGTTGAGATCAGAAATTAGTGATGAGTAAGAATATAAGAACTTAGAAAGGAGAGCAGATGTTCAACAGAAGAATGTTCACATTTTAAAATTAGGCTGCCTGGGTCAAGTATTATTTGACTACAGTAATATTGACTCCAAACCTTTTACTCAACTTTTATGTGAAATCTATTGAAAATATATTTGCATTTTCTTCAATGTCTACATCTTATGAAACTGCCTTTTAAAAAATTTTAGAGACTGATCATGGCCCAGAGGCTGAGTCAACACTTGAATTTTCTAAAAGTATTGCCCTTTCCACATCAGATTTCTCTTGGAGATCCACTGACTTTAGATTTTTCAAGAATAAGACATTGAATGGTGCTTGTTTTGAAGGTTTCTTGTAAAGTCCTGCAAGGCATGTGTAAGGTACTTTGCAGATTTTTGGTTTTCTTTTTAAGTTATGTTGTGTTATATTCCAGAACTTCTCATAACTTCCTATTTTTTTATCCTTTACAGAAGTTCTGGAGTGTAACATAATGTTATAAAATACCTCCTGTAAGTTGCATGCCTTTCATAAAGATATTAGGAAGAAACTCTTTACTGTGAGGGTGGTGAGGTACCGGAACAGGTTGCCCAGAGAAGATCCTGAAGGTGTTCAAGACCAGGCTGGATGGAGCTCTGAGCAACCTGGTCTAGTGAAAGGTGTCCCTGCCCATGGCAGGAGGGTTGGAACAAGAGGAACTTCAGGGTCTCTTTTGACCCAGCCCATTCTATAATTCTATGAATTGAAAACTTCTATAGGCATGAAGGAATTAAATATTATGTAAACATACTAGAGGCTTTTAATGTACTTTGGTAAACTGGAATCTTAAGGAGATTACTGTCTACTGAACACCGAAGGGTTAAAGGACTATTTAAATGCTAATGCTATGCAAAGACCAACATTTTTCATCCAATTAAAAATGAAGAAAAAGATGAGAAGCAAGCAAAAAACCAGGTAGGTGCAGTAATATAATTTAGGTGCTACAGAATAAATGCAAGAAAGGAATAAATGATTACTATGTTTACTATTGGACATAAACTCTCCTATATTTTCTAGTAAAATAGTTTCTACAAATTCATTCCTTTGCTACGTTTTTCTGTACTGACTCACTAAGTCACATGCAGTGTGTGATACAATTTTAGCTTTTGGGGATGGTGCTCATGCTCAGAGTGTTTGAAGAATGTGTGTCATATACTTGAATGTAATTTAAAAAACAATCATAAAGGGGCAGTGCCACTCTGACATATGCATCTTGCAGCAGAATGAGTTTGAAATTTGGTTTCATAAGCTTTTAATGAAGTAGTAGACAGGAATTTTAATAGACCACATTTTCTTGCATACACTGAAAAAACCTTACAGTAAATGGGAATAAAATTTAACTGTATATTTTCAGCATTTTAACTAACTAAATAAGAAAATTTAGCCTAATCTCCAGACTTGTGAATTTTAATTCAAACCTTTGATTCAGATTAGGCAATTACTTATTTTTTTGCACTTATCTGCTCAAATTAAAGTATGAGGAGTTTCAAAGCTGCAGCAACACTTTATCGTGCTTGCAACACTAATTACAACATAGCTTTTTTCAATTGCATGAGAACACAAAGATCATCTGTGTCATCATTCTTGCTTGATGGATAATTATGACCCAGTGCTTTAATTTGAATTGTCCAAAGGAAGGTTGAATTAACTTCCTTGCCAGTAAATATAACAGCTGGGATTCTGTTAGTTCCCCACAGAGATCTCCAGGCAATATGTATCAGAAATTTCAAGTGCAAAATAAACTGTTGTGCTATAGCCGTCAGTCTGCACAGTGCTATGTGTACAGCTGTAATAAGTGGCAACATACAGTTAAACAGTGTGAATTTGATCCTGTTACACCTTTTCTGTCAGTACTACTTGCACATTTCATGTTCTGATGCACAAACATTTACTTCATAAATACAATTTCGTGGGAATATGTAGCACATCCTTATGTAGAAACCAACTATGTTTGGGGTTTTTTGAACACAGAAGTTCTTTTCCAAAAGGAGTTAATGCCAAAAACGGGAGCATTGATGCTTTGTTCATAGCTCTTTCTCTGTCTGTTTATCTCACATATTTCTGATTTGAATTTTTAGTCACCTAAAAATTCACCTTAGTCCAGATTTGCTAATGTGCTTTTATGTTCGTATCTTAAGGACATCTTGAAGGTTAGCTAGGGAACCTTGCGCGTTCTTTCTGAGGTTAGGAGGTTTGCTGCAATACTCTTTCAGTTGTGCAGACACACTTTGAAGCGACAGCAAAGAAACCCACAGCAATATTAATGACAGCAGCACACGTCCTGCCGGAGCAGGGATGCTGCGGGAGCAGGGGAGCTGCGGCTCCGTGCGCCCCGCGCCCGCCCCGCTCTCTCCGGCGCTCCGAACTGTTTTGTCAACAGCTCCATCTGCAGCCCGTGGGCAGCCGGGAGCCGCGCTGCCAGCACAACACAGCTGTCTGGCAAAATTAGATTTGAAAGGCAACACCTTAAAACACCTTTTTGCGGTTGAAATTTTGGCGCTGTCAGGTTTTATATGATTTCTGAGAGTATAGCCGTAGGCTCTGTCAATGGGAACTCACTGGGAAAGAAGCAGGGAGAGAGCTAAAGGAGAAACGAGGCGTCAGTGCAGCTGAGGGCCTGCAAGCAGGCATAGTAAACTCTCCAGTCAGCTCTTTAAATATGTACACAGCAAATTAACCTGAATGTTTGATATTAATTTTTTCTCCCTATTCCTTTCTGCAAATATGCTTTTATTTGCAAAAGCCAGTCCCAAGCTTTTGGTACCGTGCCCCTTGTGTGACGTGACAGTGAGAATAGTGTAACTCATTCTGCCAGCACTGTGATTTCAGCAGTGTCCCTCGTATGCCCAGCAGTGGCAAAATCAGCAGGGTTTCCTTCAGAGTGTGGGGCAAAAATTAGCATTTTTAGCCAGGGTCTGTAATTTGGCAACACTAGAGGGCTGTAGAAGTCTTTTCTAGTCACCTACAGGTGACAGGGGTTTTTGGTTTGGGTTGGTTTGTTGGTTTTTTTCTGGGGGTTGAAAGTGGTACTGCTAATGGAAGTACTTGGGCAGGGCAGGAGGTATGAATGAACATGCTACGCAGGTTTTAAACCAGCATTGGTTTTAAATGTCTTTAAATTATCAGTATGAAAGGAGTTAAGCTACAAGTGAATATTTTTATATGTCCTGACTTTTAATAATGTAGTAATTGTCATCACTTTGCAGAATCATTCAATATAACATTTGTCTCTTCCTTACTTTATTTCATACTTTAATTAATAGCAAGTAAATGTAGGTTTGTGGGGGTTTTCTGTTTGTTTGTTTGATTGATTTTTGGGGTGTTTTTTTTCCCCAACCCCCGTGGGGTGGGGCTGGAGTGTTAGGCTCGTTTTCATGCATGGAGCTATTTCTAATTCTCCCATCTCTGTATGTAGGGTGTTAAAAGGCTGTATGTTGTCTTTAGAACACCTTCAGATATCTTTTTTGACCTATTGGTGCTCTTGACAAATTAAAATGCCATTCACGATGGACAGGAACATTAGTCAGTAGGCAACAGTCATTCCCCGGCCACAGAACACAGTACACAGCAAGCCTTCCCTTCCCCTTTTCAGTCCTCATGACAGCAATTGCTCCTACATGTCTGTATAGATGGATGGGACTTCGGTATGTTTTAAAGATTAACAAATTTAGATCACTTCAGATAGGTGTGGAAGTGAATTCTGCAGTGAAAGAGCACTCATATACCTTGTCATTATTTCCCTATCTTTCACTCGAAGGTGCTTCAGTGGTGTCAGTAATCTTAACTCATGGGGAGTGACTCAGTCTCTCAAAAAAGCAGGCTTCAAGTCATTTTGGGCTTTATAGGTCAAAAACAGCACTTCAAACTCCACTTGAAAAACAACAGGCAGCCAGAGCAGATTTGGAGAGCAGATGTCAAATGCTCATAAAGGGATACAAAGCATATCAAGCAGAATAGCACCTTCCTATAACAGATTGTTTCCAGGTTGATTTAGTGTGAGACCCAATGTAGGGTTCATAGCAGCAGCCAGATAGCTACTTGCTAAAGATATGTTTCCAAGTGCTAAATTATGATAGCATATTATAACACAGAAATATAACTATGCATGAAGAGTTTATCCTCATAATTTTCTGTGTTACAAGGTCATGTAAGATTGCACTCAGAAGGGAGCAACACTGCTCAGTGTACTTCAGTTTCACCTAGAAAGAAGCCACCTCTATTCAAAACTCCACTCACTTGGCATTGTTACTGCCATTGTCTCTTTGGAAAAGCATCAAGAATTGTATTATACACCCTTGGAGATCCCAAACAAGATGTGAGGAATTCAGAAGAAGAAATTCCTTCTACATGTTCTTCTGATCCTAAAGTCTTCTGCAAGTCCTTGCAGAGTTTATGTGTATTATAAGTAGATCTATTTTTTCTGAGAAAAATTTCCCTTGCTTTCAAAGATAGTGAACGTAAAAATAACTATTCAATTTCAAACATTATATTTTAAGATCCCTTCATAACATGCTATATGAACAATACTAATTAGTATATTCAGATTCTGCTCTATTGATCAACCTTTCCTTTTATATGTAAATATTTTTCCCCATTTTATCACTTTACTGTTGCTGTAGGTTTAATTTAATCTATCTGTTGCATTTTTGGAAACTTCAACAATTTGTTTGATTTGCTTAGGTGGCTCAGGATGTACAAACCATGGCCAATTTTGTAAGCACCTAGCTTTCATGAGAACTTAGTATGCTTTAGAAAATCAATCCACGCCTGTATTATTTCTGAGGCCATTTCATGTCACGATGACACTCAGATGTCTCTCAATTAGAGAGTGGCAGCTCTTACCAACGTGTATTAACATGATGTGACAGTTTAACATAGGTGGTAAAGAATGCAGCATCCAGTATGCTGCATCTCTGGTATGACTTACTATGGTCAGCTTGCCAATAATGTGGGCTTTTTCTGTTTCAGATTATAATTACGTGGATTTTGTTTCAAACTAGCATAGAATAGCAAAGCTTTTCCTACTGTTTTAAATGTCAAAATACAGTGCTAGTAGGGTTTGTTATCAGCTATTTCTGCCAGGTGTTCATTACAAGAGAGGAAAACAATAGGTACTCAATCTGGGGAAAGGAGGGAAAGAAATATTACAAACCTGGAAACATAAATCAGAGTTAGCTCTATCCCAGCAATTCTTTGTATTTTCTTCCTATTAAGAACAGACTGTCAAAGTGAACAAGCAAAGTGGGATGCCCTTTTACTAAACTGTCCAGAAAACGACAAGTTAAAAATGTGTAGCAGATTCCTGCTATCACTACAGCTAAATGGAAATTTTGGGACAGTATAGTTCAGGTTTTCAAATTATTGCATATTTTATTTTGATTTAATAGTGCATACAGTACCTGGAATGTTTATAGGGAATTTGGAAGTCCACTAAGCTGATTAAGGAGCATCAGGTCTTATTTAACTGTATTTTTACTTGGCATCAAGCAGGGCTTAATTTCATTCTGGATGATCTTGTTGAGCTCTTTGTAACGTTACTGCATTACTGATGTAATGACTTACTGGAGGTAAAAAGAAACTTTGTGTATCAGTTATTTAATTGTTTTTATTGATTTTTCTGACCTTGTAGCACTTTCCCCAGCATCAAGTGTGAATCGCATGACCAAATGGCTTCATATTGGAATATACAAATAAAGTACGAGGTAAATTTTTCAACTTGAAGAAAATTAACCGAGAGAGCATTTGTGCCGTATGAGGGAAATCGGTTCTTGTTTCTCTGCTACTGTGCATATTGAGGAATTAAATCATAATGTTTATTGTATCGGTAATGATTTGGTTTTCTGGTGCCACGTAGTTTGGTAAGTGGTTGGTAACAAAGAGATAAACAGCTAATTCTGATCAAACTTGGTAAACTGATGTGAATTCCACTGTAAGCACTGTAAAATCCTGGCAAGTTGGACCATATTTACAGATGGAAAACTACTGCTTCAGGAAAGCAGTCACTTTCACAAAGTGAAAAAACTTTGCAGACTAATACTGGATAAACAATGGAATGTGAGCTCACAAAAATGAAAGGTTTTTAGAGATGTGGCTATGCAAATATTGGGTAAGACTTAGCAGATTATATTGTCCTAGCTCTTGGCATTAGTATGACTATTTCATGAATATTGTGTCCTATTCTGGTGCCATCAGTTAGGAAAACAAAACAGAAAATGTCAAAGGAGCACGAAGAAATGATTGAAAGGACTGGAACACGTGCTTTGCAATGAAAAGCTGAGCTTAGTCTAAAGAAAGATAAGAAAAGTGGACTTAGATATTTGATTAGAAGCTATAAATACTTGTAAAGAGAACAAGAATTTGTTAATGCTGGTCTATTAAGTCTGTAGGCAGGAAAATGTCGACGTGTAATGGCTAAAAGCAGAATATAGACCAAATCAAACTAAAAATAAGGTGGATATTTTAACTAATCCTGGAAACTACTTTCTGATGCAATTGATAGATTTTCTGTCACTGGAAATAAAAATGTGACCTTTATTCATTTTCTTCCTTTAAAGATATAGTCTATATCAAGCAAAAATATTGAATTTGAAGCAGAAATAATTGAAGTGTAGTATCTATAATATACAGGAAGTCAAATAACCACAATATTTCCTGTCTTTAGAGGTGCATTAACCTAAAATAGAAAGCATGCACACTTTCCGTTCCTTTTCATTTCCTTTCTATATCCTAACTGTTAAACTATGTGCCAATTTGTTGTCTACTCCTGAAAATATTGTGTGCAGAGATCTTCCACTTATGTCAATAAGATTAGGAGCTCTTAAGGTCATACCCTTAATATGAAATATAATTTATTTGGATATTGGCTACCTTCCAGTTGATACTATAACAAATTCTACTTACCTGAAAGCATAGAGATTTTTTTTTTTTTTTATTTCCAATCAAGAATGTATAGCATTGCACAGTTGACCAAGTGTATTATGTGAGAAGTTCATCTTTCTATAGAGGATTTAATACTACCCTTCCCCAGAGGCAAAATGCCAGATTGATTTGATGGACCAGTTTACCATAGCAAATTGCATCTTCCAGAAGCACTTTTGACCAAGAGTTACTGTCTGTAGTGTACCATCTGTTAAAAGTCTGATATCTCTAAATTTAGATGATCGGTGCAGTCAATTTGGATAGTAAATTATTCATTTAAACACTGTAGTGGACACTTCACCACATGAAAGCCTGCTTCTGCTTCTTCTGAAATTTTAGTTAAGTAGGATAGAAAACTGGTGGATAAAAGCAAATTTATTTTTCAGTTCTTGGAACCAATACAATTACTTCCCTCCACAGAAAACCATGTATCAGTGGAATTGCACTTACAATGCAAATACACTAATTTGACACTCAGCACCACAAGTTATTAAGAATGAACTCAGGCACTGCAAACTGATAGTGCCGTGATTACATTACTTTGGGTAGACAGTTTATAGGACAAAACACCACACCAGGTATGTCTTTAAAATGTTCTGTCCTGAGAATGAGAGAAAGCAACACATAATGTGCAACTGCAGATTCTTTTAGTTTTGCTTTCCTATTACCTCTTTGTCCTTGTATTCAGTGGGGTATTGTGTAACTCCTTTGAGAACAATGACTAGTGACAAGCCTGACTTGCTGGTTAAGCTGTGTAAGTTGACAGTGTGTATGGGCTAGACTGGGGCTAGGCCAGTAGTTTGTGACTGCCCATTGGGCCAAAAAATAAAATTTGTAAGTGTCTCATAGGCTTGCTATCAAAACTGAAGTTTTCTTGGTTGTGGGATTTACAGACAGTCCATTCCTAAATTCCTAACCCCAGATTTAAATGACAGATGCAGACTGAGCTAACAATTTTGTAGTGATAGGAAAAGGGGTACAGGATTTAAACTGAAAGAGTAGGCTTATATTAGAAAGCGAAATAAATCCTTTACTGAGAGCATGGTGAGGCACTGGAACAGGTTGCCCAGAAAAGTTATGGATGCTCCATCCCTGGAGCTCTGATCAGCCTGGTCTAGTGGAAAAAATGTCCCTGGCCATGGCTGAGGGGTTGGAACAAAGTGATCTGTCTGTAAGCTTCCTCCTGACCCAAACCATCCTCTGATTCTCACAGGTATTATGGATTTGACTGGTAATATTTTTCCTATCATTTGGTTTTTAAGTAGCCTAAGCACCAACAATACCAGAAGCAGTGGGTTGGTTTTTTGTTTCTTTTATGCTTCCTCTTTGACAGCCCCTGAGATGAGATGGACTCTACTCTCTCATGTTCTGCACTTCTGTCTCAGCATTTCAGGTTTTCCCTTTTTCAGCTCTCTGAAACAGGCTTTGCTGGCACTGTGGACCCATACGTGCTGCCTATCAGCAGCTTCAAAGCCTTTGTAAGCCTCATATCTAAGTAATGATGGCATTGCTAAGTAACTTTGAAAGGTAGAAGTGAAACACATGTAGTACATTAGGAAATTTCAGTGCTGTTTCAGATATAATTCATGCTGGAGAATTAAGGAAGTAGCTCAGAGCTGACACTTTTTCAGGATCATCCCCAGGAGCCAGTGGATGGTCTGTTACTCAGGCGTATGAAGGCAGGATAGGCAGTACTTCCAGTCAGTGTGATGGATAGTAGCTGGTTATCACTAATATACAGGATTCACAGGCTTGACTCCTTGTTCAGCAGAGTCTTGCCTTATAATTTGTTCATTTTTTAAATTCTTGTTGTTAATGACCGTGTTATGGCCTGTATGGTGGATTAATATAGTGTTGGAATGGTGTGGTGCCACTGATCTCTCTTTATTGCTGGGGATAGATGTTTCCGAGAGAATTTTCATATTGATAATTGAACATTGATAATCTTAAACTAAAAATGTGGCTCTAGTGAGAGTTTTTTTTTTAAAGTGATGTGGTGAACACACTGAAATATCTCTTGCTGATTTGGATATGTGTGTCACTGAGAGTGCAATTTTTTTCAAAGGTGTTAAATAAAAATTTAAAGATAATGTACATAGAACTCAATCATAAAAGCAGAAGTCAGAATTCTGTAATGTTTAATTTATGTGTGTGCTTTTCTGTTTTCTTTCCTGCCAGATTAACGAGGAAAAATATTTGTCCAATAAGAAGTTTCCTTATTTAGAATATAAATGAAAATAACTGTAATGTGTGGCTTGTTGGAGGGGGGCAAATTATTGGCATTTTTTAAAATGTAACTACAGACTGCATGTACATAATTATGAAACACTAATTACTTAAAGGTCACAGAAAGCGTTTTCAATTTTTTTAATATCCCATGGTTTCCTTTTTATAAAGCATAGTAATTAAATTCCCTATCAACCATTTTTATGTGGTGTCATTTCACTGCATTATTCTAAATAGCAATATGTTGAATTTATGCCGGTGTAGGACTGCTATTTGCTATTTTTGCTGATTGACACATGTCTGGAAGACACCTTAAGAAACAATATAATTAGTCTATTTGCATTGCCTGGAATTAGGTGACCTTTGGTTTTGGCAGTAATTAGACTATCCCTGCTGTACGCTGTTACTTGCTGGTAGTCACTAACCAGGCAGAAAAGGAGTCCAAGCAGCTCATTTAGTGAGCTACAAAAGCTTTTCAAATGTCATTAAAATGAACAGGAAATTATAATTAATAGTATGGTCTCATTTTATGGATGTGTCCCACAGATAAAACTTGGCTAGAGCAGTTATTTATTTAGCCAAAAACCGCCTTAAAATAAAGGACTTTTCTTATGTGCTACAGCACCTGAAAGCATGTGCATGTTCTGAGTGTTTTCTTCTCAGGATGTGTGTATGTAGGTGTACTTTATAACGGGTTCTTCAAGGCTGGAGAAAAATATTCATAGCTGTATATTTTATTTGTATAATCCAAAGCCACATCTCTTATATCTATCTCTTATATAATGCTTCAGTGTAATTTTTTTGCTTTTTCATAAAAGATATTAAAAGGCAATGTGGTAAATTTTCGAGTAATATTTTTTACACTATTCACAGAGACTAGAAAAACTTCTAGAAACCGAATTCCCAGGTGCATGCTTGATCATATGTGGATGATATCCTCCTGCATGAATCCAGCCCTGCAATAAGATAAATCTGGGTTGCCATTACAACAAATTGAAGGTTCATGCTTTCATTCTAGCAGTTAATTGAGGCACCCAAGTTGATAGACTGGATTAAATAGAGTCCTAGATTAGGTCTCGCTTCTGTGATTCGAGTTGCATGGTAGAATGAATCAAAATTGTAAGGTACCTGTAGTAAATGCCTCACCAGAACTGAATTTTGCACAAAATATCAGGACTGTGTTGAAGATTTACCAGTACGTAATGACTGTGTTGCATAACCCAGTTAAGATAATTGATCTCTGCATTTTTATGATTGGCTTGTAGCACTGTAGCTCTACAGATGAGGCATATTCACAGGACAATATTAAAAACCAGAAATGACCGCATTCAACTAACTTGTATGATATGCTCTCATTTTGTTGATCATAGTGGCTGTGAGTTAAAAGTCCTTTCCATTCATAAATGCTGAATGTGGGGCTGAAAGGGTTAAAAATTGAAGATTGGTGAGCAGAAGGTGTTGTTTTTAGAACTGTTTTTTTGCTCAAGATGACCTTGCAGCTGGGGGATGCTAAGAATATTCAGTCTGGGAAATTTCACATTGTTTTCTGTCTGTCTTGGAAGTGGAATTTCTGTAGAAGATAACAGAATGTTGTAAAAGACCTAAAAAGCATTCTTCACAGGCCTAGGCCTGTGAAGCAAGGCGGGGAGGGAGATAAGAAGCTTGGAGGTTGTAAAACACAGCCTGATGAAGAATTGTGCCTGCTCCAGAACTTTTTGGTATGTGAGCCAGGAATAGCCAGAGCGCTTTTTGCCCCTGCTAAGATGGAATCAGATTCAGCTGTTGGTTGTGGCCATCTTGGTATTACCTGCATATATTTGGTTCACACACTGAATACCAACAAAGTGGTGGGTTTTTTTCAGAAGATGGATGGGACCTTTTGCGGGCAAGTTGAAAACATCAATCCTTAATATTTTTGTGAGATAAGTATGAGCGTGTATTATCTATTTTTATATACATGTCAGAAGAGTTACTCTCTTAGCTGAGTGCATTGTATGTACACTACAGCTCTGTATGTAATTTTATGTCTCTGGGTTAATAAATAAGCATCAGATGTTAAGAATTTCATTTAAATTCAAATTAATGTTAACATAATATAGAATTAAATGCATTTGAAGTAAGTGATTTTTAATCAAAAGCAGCAGGTATGCTTTTCACTGCTGACACCACTGCTTCAAGTCCTCAGCCAGCAAGTGGTTTGGAAGGGTCAGCAAGCTGAATTTTCTTCTTGGGAAAAATATTTATTCTATCTTACTTTAAGCATCCGAGTCCCACACCTTAGAACAGTCATCTTTCTGTGGCCAAAGGAAATAAAATAAATGTACTGTTCCATACAGATGCCTGTTTCTCTAACTATTTTTGCCTCTGGACAAAATGTTAAGGGTAAGCTATCCGGGATGCCTAATTTCAACTTAAACATCTGATTTTAAATTTCAAGACTGAAATACATTGATCACACCATTCTCTAAACTTTGACAGCTGTGTCTGAGTATCATCAAAGAGCTCAGCTGAAAGAAAAGCCAACTTCGGTTCCTCACATTGCAGTTCTGTAGTCAAACCGCCCACGAAGTTTGCTGAAAGAAGGCCAGAGCCCCATGTTACCATGCCACCCTATCTTCCAGTTGTTTGGGTTTTTTTTCCCTATCTCTTAATCAAGAAGCCAGTTTATTAGAAGAAGTCCATGTACAGGTGTTCCTTACCTGCTGAAAGAGTTAAAACTTTACAGTGTCACAGCTAAGATTTCTGAGCACTCAGAGAACCTGAATCAGTTTTGACAGTAACAGCAGACAGGTGGTCGCAAAAATGCATAAATTAATTTGGAACATTCAGGACTTGCTATTAAAACCAGAAGATTGACAACTTGCAAACCTTTTTCTTCCTCAGGCTTGAAAAAAAAAATCTTTTTCTTGACATTCTACAGTCTTTTGAAACACTGGTTCAGTGAGATGCCAAACTTAGAAATGCACATTCAATACAAAATGGTTATTTTCACTTTTTTTTTTAATCTGTATTAGTAAATTTGATTTGTTTAAAAATACCAATCACAGAAGCAATCCAGTTATCAACAAAATGACATCATGTGGATGCACGCCAGGAGCACTGTTGGCAGAGAGCTAGACTTTAATAGATTCAGCTGTCTGAAAAATCAGACACCTTGTAATTGTCTGATGAAGTAGAAAGATATAGGCACCTCAACAGGCTGCTTACCCTGACCCATTTTAGATATTTTTGTGTCTAAATACAGGCACATCATCAACTTTATTTTTTTCATTAATTTTTGACAATGTATATCTGTTACATTGAACTAGGTTTGCACAATGAGCTAAGATTGCATTCCTTATTTTAATAACTATTGTTCGCCGAGTTTCACATTGTTTGACTGTCAGTGGTGAAATACATGAAATTTTGCCTCTTATTTAAGGTATAAGAATGGAAAGCAGCCCCTCTACAATGTAACTCATCCCTGAGACAGTGACACTTGGTTATAGTAGTTCATTAATTGCTCAAAATAGTCATCAATCTCTATACTGAAGCAAGAAATCTGAAATTCTTAAACAATTCTTAAGTGAGGACTGCTTTCAGTGATCTTTGACCAGACTTCAAACAGCTGCTATTTGGCTGAAACAAAAGAAAAGCAAGGAAAACATAGATTTTTTTTTTTTCCTTATATTAACCTGATAATACATCTCAAGGGTATTTTAGGAATTTTTCCATCCAGCCACATCATTTTAGTTCATAAATTGCCAAACTTATTGATCATAATGTTTCATTTTGATAGTGAGAAATTATATAATGCAGAAGTGAGGGGCAGGGAGTAAAGCTTTAGAGTAACTGATTGAGTGTCATGTCGTGTTACTTTCCTTCATGAAGAGATATTTGTGTTTGTCATTTCAAGTTTACTGAACCCCTTGTTTTTTGAACTGCTGGGTTGAATAGCCTAATTAAAAAAACCCCCACATTATTATAAACAAATTCAACTGAAAATATAGGTCTGGCTGAACGTTAAAGTAATGCAGGCTGTTATTCTTTTCTATGTACTTTATTTTGGTATAATATTCTGTGGATCTGTGGAAATGTGAAAAGAAACACCCAACACTCCTCCCTGCCCCCCTCTTTTACAGAATCCAAACCTGTAATTTCAGTACATTCCCTGGATAATGAGACACAAATATAGATATTTATGAATGTTTTATGTAATATAAAATCTTTGTGCAAATTTCTGGAATGTGGGCTATCCACATGTTGAAAAAGACATAAATACACATTTGCTGTGCAGACACATATAATGACTGTGAAACTATGCAGTACTTTGTCAAGTATTACTTATTTTAGGCCAGATTATTATTAAAAGTAGAAAATGAAAGCTTTCTAGATTTAATTAGAATTTTTTTAAATAAATTGAAACATACACTTTAATAATCTGTAATTATTTTGTGTACGGTTAAGAAGGATTTGAAGGACACTCTTGGGGTTTTTTTTGGTTTTCGGGAAATTTTATTATCTATGAACAACCTCCCTCAACTATGGCTGATGTTGAAGTCACAGTTATATTAATGTCATCTCTGTTAAACCTGTTAAGGTAACAGGTGCACACTGGGGGTTGGTCGAGCATGCAAAGTGTTCTCATTTCTTGTGCACAGCATTTACTATTTATTCAAGTTTAAAATTGCTTGGAATAAGCCACATGCAATTTACATTCAGAATTTCCAAATTCATAAAGGGCAAAAGATTGTTTTCTTTTCATTACTCCAGTTTAGACAATTTATTTTCCTAATCAACGTCTTAAAATATAACTTCATTATAAAGGAGGTGAAAATGTCTCAAAGTATAATCCACAAAAGGTTCTGAATGTTAAGCCTACTTGAAAACTACACAAAGTACTATCCACCTTTTTAATTTCCTTATAATTTAGAATTTTTACAGGAGAAACAGTAAAGGGTTATGCTTGTATATAGAAGTCCTAAATGTACAACAAAGATGGTTGTAGAAAATGTTTGCGAAATTGGGATTTTTTCATTCATAAGGGGTGGGGAACTTTTTCTCACTAAAAATGATGAAAAAAGTGATTCAAAGCTCTTCTTCCTTTAATAATTTTAAACATGCAATTTTTTTTTTGCAATAGCTTATTGAAATTTAGCTTCTAGAATAGCTTGATTCAGTGGGAAGTGTAAAGAAAAGGCTTTGTATTATGCCATGAATTTTCTAGTACTCTACAAACACCCACAGATGCATTTGTGAGAATACCTTTAGCTCAGAAGTCTGTGAAACTAGAAATTCAGGAAAAAAACCAAAAACATTTACTCACGCTTAGCTACAAAGGTATCTAAACCCTTTATTAAACTCCATACTAGCTCTGGAACTACTGAGAAGGGGATTAAGCCTATAGTTTGGCTCAGGATTTGATTTTAAAATGATTTACTAGCATTATCTCAAAGGTGTTGCAACTACCTCACCCCCTACAAAACAATACAAGAAGTCAAAATCAAACATTTTTTTATCCTCAAATTTTAGTTTCTATATTTCTTATTATAATAAGGGTGGAATTTGCAGTAGCTAAAACGTGAATGCATACAAGGTATCAATTCTATTTTATATGTAATTTTGTAATTGAAGTAACCCATATTAATTTAGAGAATTTATAGCAAACAGTCCCAAGGTGTTCATTACTCTTTTAACCTGCAATAGTTTTAAGTACGAAAAGGAAATGGGTCTAGAGTATTTAATCTGCAAACATTTCCCCTTTTGTATTTCTCATTCTACCTAGTGAGACACAGAATACTTAGAAGTTCTTTGAAAGTTATTAAAACAAAGTGTCATCGACAGCCTAAGATGTTAAAATGGAAAGTTGTCACTGACATTTTACCTATGCAAAAAGAGATTTCTAATCTCAAGATGTGGAGGTAAAAAAAGACAGATAAATGGTAAATAGAAGTACAGTATAAAGGTGTCACTTCTCTTTTGCATCTCCAGCTGCTTTCATTCTCAGCCTTATTCAAATTTATTGCTGATTTTTTTCAAGGCTATAAAATCCTGGAGTGTAACACAACCTCACATAATGCTTCCCTCAACTTTTATAGTAGAGGTATGATTTACTATTGCAGTAAAACTCTGCTATCAAGTATTTTCTAACTGCTTTTATCTCTTCTGTTGATGAATAAAATGTAAAATGAGATTCCCATATGAATATATAATTGAAGACAAAGTTACTTATTGCAAACTACTTTGGGAAGCAAAATAGATTTAGATGTGTTAGTTTAACACTGACACAAAAACGTCTCACGATGTGTAATTCTTATCTTTGATATCCAGGAGCTTCAGAATTTAAGCACACTGTTAAAAAAAACCCAGAAGACTTTGACTCTGTGATTGCAGGGGCATACAGTAATTTCTGTGTTTGATTTCTGTATCAAACAATTGGATAATTACTTCTCTTTTCATAATAGAGATCAAATCTAATCCAAAAGCAATATTGTCCAAGCTTTTTCTGTATATTCCAGTTATGCTTCACTGTTTTTGATCAAGTTACATTCCTAAGTGATAGAATTCAGAATTCTTTGCAAAGAAAAAGACATAAGCCATTCTATTCATAGAAAAATTGTCATGCACCAACAAACAAAATAGATTTTACACCTACTCTCTCCCCTTCATTCATTACCCATTACTTTTGCAATACTTTTCTCAGCAATGTTACACAATGGTACAAATAGAAGGATAAAATGAAGAAAGAAAGAATAGAGGGGAAAAAAAAGAACAATGCTGTGTATTTCCTGCAGATGTGAGTGCTTTGAATGCCACATCTTAGAAGCTTTGGCATCCATTAAACATGCTGCCCCCTGTGGCTTAAAAGAAAGGTTGGTTGATACTAAATTCAGTGAGTTTTTTTGCACAGGACTGTATGGTGGAGTTGCAATTTAGCATAAAAGAACAGCTTGTAGTCTAAAATGTGTGGCATGCAGAAACTGTGAGATGCACAGTGTGGACATAGAGAATGGAGTATGTTCTGACTCCCGTGTGCAAGGATTTCTGCATGGAGCTAACCTAGGCGTGAATGGAGATGGTACGTACCCTGCTGAGTTGGCTTTTGTGCTTTTATTGCAGTGCTCGTACCAGACTTACATACTGTTTCTCTGCTGGTTTCTCTTCTCAGATGAACAGTGGGAGCTGCACTTACTATTTGCTACCAATTCTTTCTCCTGTTTGCTGCCCTGTCAGATTTACTTGAAAGAATTTTTGGAGCAGTGGAAAAAAATGTTACAAGAAGGCTGCCATTTATAAGAAGCCTTTTTATTAGGGTTTTTTGAAGGCTGTTTTTTTTTTTTTTTTCATGAATGATCTCAAGCTTTTGAAATGTCTTTTCCTTCTGAATTGGAACTAAATCTGAAAATTCATATGAAGGGATTTTAAAAAAATAATTTCAGAATAATCACTTTTATTTAAATTCTATTTTGTACTGTAATACACAGAATAATATAAATAGAAAATGAACAGGATGACAGTTCATGTCTGCCTGTGACAGCATGGTTTGGGATTTGCTAACCTAGTAGATCTCTTTCAATTCTATGAATAGTAATTTCAGAAGAAAGGATTAAAGACAGTCATCATCATCAGCTTTTTGCTTCTTTGAAACAAAATTTCAGCAAAATTACAACACTCTGTGAGCTGTTTCACTGTTCCAATAGAAAATATGTTTAATATACATTTTAAAAAGTTACTTGTAGAAGTAGACTACCATTTTGTAACAAAGGTATGCAGAACAGCACTTTGAGTTGGTGCCAGCTTTTTTCTTCAGCACGGATTGCTAGAAGGCCAAATTGTGCTGGTAACCTTGAATTGCTCTTATAAATCAGTAATCCAATAACAATCTTCTACCTGCGTTTTTCTTCCCCTTCCTATGGGGTTTTAATTTAGAGTGAACGAATGAACCACCTCATTTTTGGTGTCATTTTTTAGTGAACTGCATCATTTGCAGACAGAAAAGGCAGGGTGCAAACCAGAGGACTGTGCCCTTACTACCTTGTTGCCCTGCGGAAGCCAGCAGAGGATTTGAATTAAGAAACAGAATAGCAAACAGGAATTCTATACTGAAGGACTGTGCTACTCAGACTTTTCCCAACTAAGCATTACTTACCAAAAGACAAGAGGCTTATATAAGTACTTAATAACTCTATCTCAGGAACATTGTAATAACGAGGTTTGAGAAAGGAGATTTTAATTACAACTATTTGAGAAATTAGAACCTGTGGCAAAGAAAGGGGAAGAGGCTTGTCTGAAGTCAGAAAGCAGAGCAGGGTATTAAATTCATGTTTCCTGATATTTAGTTATTACAGTAAATGCCTTAACGCCAGAGGTGTGTATAAATCACTTATCTAACTTAATCAATTGTCCTCCATTGCAGAGGAGTTTGGATTAGTAGCATCTGGTTTTTTTCATTTTCTGTCTGCCTTTGGCAAAAAGCTTAGTCTTCTCAGAACTAAAGTGCTAACTAAAGTCTTTGGGCTTAATTTAAGAGCTTGTGGGTGAAGCTTAATGGTCTATGATATATGGGAGGTCAGAGCAGATGATCTAATAGACCCCTCTCACCTTAAACCATATGAAACTACGTAGAGTTCTGAAATATGATAAAGCTAGTGCCAGTGTCACAGATCACAGTGATAAATGCTGAACAAAACCTTCTGCTTGGCTGCAGCCTGAGAACAGGACTGACTGTGAACATCCCAATGCTATGAAGAGACTCAGCCTGCCCGTGTATGCCAGAGAAGAGCAGCAGTGAAGGAATCTGAAATAGCTGCTCCTCGTGTTATAGCCGGCATATTTTGAGAAAAAAGAGCTCTGTTGGAAAGTAAGCTCATACTTGAAGGAAGTATGTTAAATGCTTAATATTTCAAGAATGGGGTTCACCTAAATGAAAAGCTCACAGTTTCTGATCACAGGAACAAAAACTGTTATGTACAGAGGACATTGATTCTTTTACAGAGTCTTTTGGCTTTGGTATAGCTAACAGATTCTCTTGAAAAAAAATCGGTAACTCTGAAGTAAGGGACTGAATTCCTTATGGCCACTGAGCTGAGAATTTTCTGAAAAACACAGTATCTATGGGTTTCTAAAAGGGTATGAACCTGTTTCGATATTATCCTACCAGTGAAAAATGCTACTTGATAAAAGGGTTGCATGTCCTTGATTATGGGTGTGTTTCAGTCACAGCAGGCTGGCAGCTCAGGCTCCACTGAAAAACTACTGCATAATAGAAGCTAATTAGAAAATGCATCAGAGGTGGAATAGTTTTTGTGTGGAAATAGACCTGCTTTTTGTATACATATTCCAGACAGGAAAAAACTGCCACTCTCAGATGTGTACAGGCAAAATAAAGATAATTGACAACCATATCTAGCTCCTGAAATATGTGCAGAGGCAACAGCATTGCATTTCACTCCAGCTGTTGTCATCCTTTTCCCCCTGCCCTCTCCTTCACTGAGCAGCATGACTGCTCTTGCTATTGCTTTGAAGATTTACTCAGCAAGTAGGTCTTGTGATGTAGGACGCTGCACTGCTGGCTCTGCTGCCCTTGTGCAGTGAGAAGGGCCTAATACATTATAAAGATCCTAAGACAGGCATTTAGGGAAGAAGAGTTTTGTGGATAAGATTTTTTTTTTTTTTCTCTTTTGAACTGAGATTCTTATGTATTGTCGTTAAAACATGGAAATGAATGGAGCAGGACCACATTTTATAAAGTGTGATGAAGAGATGCTGTAACCAAGATATAAGATAAGAAGATGTATAGGGGTTTTAGTTGTGTAGACGTAGATGAGAAATGGCTTTTTTAATCTGTCAGACAGAGAGAGTCCATAAAATTTAGGCAAAATCTGGATGTAAAGACCTAGAGAAAGGCATCTAGAAACAGCATTATTTTGAGTGTCACAACAAAAATAAGGAAAGCAATCAAAAAACTGCAAAAGCACATTGATTTCCTTATGGGTCAGTTCCTACACGCAAGCACAAATTCTAAATGCACAGAATTCCTCAGACGGAGACTATAACTGTCTAAAGAACCACATAATAAAAAAGTAATATTATGCTAGCCAAAATAAAGTTGTTTAAGGACACAAATCCAATACACACTTATGTTATCAAAGACAAGTAAATATCTAGCATAAATATCAGGTAAATATTAAAAGTAAATAGCTAAACAGGGTGTCCAAAGAGAAACAACATATCTGGGGAAGGGTCTGAGGGAACTGGGATTTTTTAGCCTGGAGAAAAGAAGGCTCAGGGGAAACCTTATTATTCTACGACTACCTGAAAGGAGGTTGTAGTGAGGTAGGAGTCAGTCTTTTTTCCCAAGTAACAAGTGACAGGACAGGATGAAATGGCCTCAAATGGCACCAGAGGATCTTTAGATTAGGTATTAGGAAAAATGCCTTCACTGGAATGCTTGTCAAACATTGGAATGGGCTGCCATACAGTCACCATTCCTGGAGATGTTTAAAAGATCTGCAGTTGTGGTACCTGGGGGACACGGTTTAGTGGTGGACTTGGCAGTGTCAGGTTTATGGTTGGACTCAATGATCTTGAAGGTCTTTTCCAGCCTAAATTATTCAGTGATTTTATGATTCTATCTTTCAGGAACACAAAACTTTCCCTGAACACCCATATTGCCTGAGAGACTGTAAACCTCTTAGTCTCAGAAAGAAGCTAAAAATATAAAAGCAGCTTCATGGAATAAATTCACAACTGGCAAAACTGGGATTTTGATGGGATTTCAACAACATATGGTTGGCTGACAAAAATTTCTAGATCTTGAAGAGAATATTCTGAATTGGAAGGGACCCACAATGATCCACAAGGATCATTGAGTACAACTCAAGTGAATGGACCATAAAGGTTTGAACCCACAACCTTGGTGTTATTTACAGCATGTTCTGACCAACTGAGCTAATTCTATAATGTGCTGCTCTTCATCTTATTCAGAATTTGTGCGTAACCTGATCTTTAGAATATCGTTGTCCAGCTTCCTCCTTTCCAGTTTTTGTGTAGATGAGGACCTGTGTTGGTTTTGATTTCATGGTGACTGTGCAGGTCAGTTGAAATCTGGCTGGAGGTGCTAATGAATTTCTGGTTATATTAGAAATGGATAATTGTAACAGTAAAATTAAATTGGCCTGGAAGGTACAAAACCGCTCTCCTTATAAACATGGGAGCTTGTTATAAATATTCTATTAAAGGAATCACATTACAATGAAAGGTGGGAGGCTTGGGAATTCTTGGGTTTGGAATTTTTCTTGGGTTTTTTATTTATTTGGTTTTTTGTTTTGTTTTGTTTTTTTTTTCTTCCCATTCAATTCATCACAATTCCTATTTGTCACTCTCCAAAAAAGGAAGAAGAAAAAAAAAAAACTACATAAAATTATGCATGAGAATTTAAGGAGACTAAACCACATTTTTACCTACACATTAAAGTAAATGTTGACTTCTGTTACTATGTAAGTGCACCAGAATGCAGATAGAGAAATATTATGCCTATATATAGAGAAATCTTATCCAGCTAAAGAGAATGAATATCATTGAAGGACACATTAAATCATCTTTTTCTATTTAGCTTTACTTAATATAAATCAGGAGATTTAAAGATCTAAATTTAAAAATGTCAAGCTAACTAAGGTAAGCACAACCCTCCCTAATCAAACACCATAATACAATAAGTCACTCTTGCAGAAGTTACACTGCCTGGCACACTGCCTCTTAGTTCCTGGAAGAGTGATTTCCTTGTCAGCTTTTCTGGTGATGAGAAGGTTTTTTTTTTATTCTTTGTACTTAGCAGGCATCAGGATACAAATTCACTTCTCAGCTATGCAGTTGGGATTCACCTCTTATGTCACCATTATGTCACTTAAGTGTGTTCTCACTGAAGAGGTTTTGGGCTGTGTGTGACCTTTATAGCCAATCCCACCTTACATTTATAAGAATTAAACGTTACTGAAGTATTCTCTAAGTTGTGATAGAAATGTCAGAATTTTCCTGAAGAATTTTCTGGTTTTACATTTACTAACAGCCCTTTGCCATTTCCTGCCAAGACAGCGTATTAGATTTTCTTCTTATGCTCGCTTGCTGCAAGGAAATGGTTAAATCAATATGAAGATAATAATTTTGAGCTATAAAAGTAGAGTCTGAATCAAGGGATCTAGATTCTTTATACCCTAAAATGTGTGGTTTGTGTAAACACGGGTATATGGGCAACCACACGTTATTTTGTGTAAATGTGCATGTATTGGCAACCACAGGTCATAAGTGCAACTTAATATTAGGCTTTGGCTGAAATAACATGTGCTGGTAAGCTGAGCATTTTGAGGTGATGATGTGCTTGGGCACATAAAATTTAGCCTTCTTTCAGACGAACACAATGAAAAACTTCATTAAATTTCTTTCTGGGTGTGAATGGTTAATAACCTGGTGTTGATAATAAAAGACAACCCACTTTATATGTATATTGTGTATTTTTTCATTGCCTCCTATATTATTAATCAAGAGGTGGAGATGGACTCTGGCAAGGGACAGGTGAAGTCATTCAGAGTTATCCTGTTTCTTCCTTGCTGGAATGAGGTACGAGGTAGCAGAGAACAATTGCTCACCCTCCATGAAGGTCCTCTTGCACATGGATTGACTTAATTGACTTTTCTGCCTAATACTCCAGACGATGTAATGAGTTGATAGAACAGGTGGTATCGCTTAACAGATGGATACTGCATGCTATCTGTCTTTAAAGAACTGAAGTGATGATTTTGATTTGCTTACCTAGTATCTCGCTGTAACTGGGTTTTGAATGAGGTCTTCCTAATTATGAGTCATTTCACAGCTGAGTGACTTTATTCTTCTATTAGTAAGAGTCATACTAATCCTCTTTAGTCACATGTATATCTATTATTGCCAGCAAGTGTCCTTTCTTTCTTCCACCCCGATAGTTAAGGTCTCTCTTTCTAGCTGCTATTTATTTCAGCACAGAAAACATCAGAATAAAACAGCCTCAGTTTGCTTCGTGTGTGTGATGAGATAGATTGGAGAGCAGGAGCTCTCTCTGTGCGTAGGTGAATTTTGACCTTACATGCAAGTAACATGTTCTCAATGCTAAATGTTGGCAATTCAATGTCAATTGGTATCTTCATTTCCCCAGTCTAAAGAGGACATTGCATAGCATATAGGGCACATAATTCTGCTGTCTGCTATAAGATTAGAAGTTTGTGAAAGGTAGGTATGCAGTTACAGGTTATCATAAAAGTAAATTGCATTTACCGGTGGGTAAAAATGTTGTGAACTAATTTCACCAGTTCATTTCAGACCTTTTCATTTAAACTGACAGAAGCAAATTATGGTGCTATAGCTCATTCATCCATGATTTCACGCTTCTGCACCCTAGGAAACAAGAGGCAAATCTCAAAGGGTTTCTCCGTGGTAAAACATTTTTAATTAGTAAATAATTCTGAAGCTGCGCATTCAAAGCAAATCCTCACTAAGCAAGCCATATTGTCACTTCCAATGACAGCACTTCCAGATTTATCAATGACTGTGTGCATTGGTTCACTTTTCACAGCATCTTTCTCTCCAAAGAGAGGAGAGTCAGTCCTGAACACTGTTGTTGTTTCTTGCCAGTTAGACTAGCATACAAATTGAGCCAAGTTTGCCTTTGTGAAAGTATTTCAGTTTGCAATCCATGAGGCTTATAAATAGAAACTAAACAGTGAGTGTTGAAAAATACGAGGCAACGTCAAACAAATATGCATTTATTTTAGTGGAAGTATGGTCAAAAATACTGTTTTCTGGTGATGGCTTTAACAGACAGACTGAAAAACAGAAACATGAATGTCTTTGTAATGTCATTTTGCTTTAATTCATAACAAATAGAAACAATTATAACTCCTGGGCTCGGATAAAGAGAATATAAATAAAACAAAAAGGAAATAAACCTGAACCATAGTTCCAAAAGATTTTAAAAAACTTGGCAGAGATGAATGAAAAAAAGTTGTATAGAAAGCCTAGAGTTTGTTTTCTGTTACTTTGATCTTCTTCCCCCTAGCAGGACTGTCTTAGCAAGGCCTCCTCTCTCCCTGTTTGCAAGTTGCCATGGTGTATCCACTAAGAACAAATTATATTTATTCATTATTTTGAAGCTTCAGAAACTAGCACCCAGAAGCCATTATTAATGTTGCTTACTGGAAACTCAATTCAGCCCCCCTGTGTGTAGGAATTGCAATACAAGTATTTAATTACCTAATCATATATCAATCATTATATCCAGAGAATATTGATCCCATTCAGTGCACAAAATCTTCAGTCCAAGTTAATGAGCTAAACTTAATATTTGCCTTCCTCCTTGTTCACTATCTGTTGATGTTATTTGTTGCAGTGTTCATATCCTGTTTTGAAGACAGAGCTATTAGTTTTCTCCTGGAATTTGCTATGACATTTATCACTATCATTTCTGAATGCTTTGCAAATATTAACACACAGTTTCTGCACTTCAGTGAAAAAGCAAAAGCATGTTAGTACCCTTTGTGGCTTTGAAGAAGTGGCACATTAGCCATTGTTGTATGCATGATCTCAAATCTCAGACCCTAAATTAGCCATTCAGGAAATACAGAGCAGAAACTAAAGGAGAAATTACCTGGCTTCAATAACATTTCATCTTAGACGAGTTTGGTTTTCGACAATGTAAAGTAGCTTTGACAGAAAGGAATTCATCCCACCTTAAGGATGATGTGTTAAACATGGCATCCTTGGCACATGACCATTTCTCTCCACTGACTTGAAAAGTAATCTATTCTTTTCACCCTAACTGGTCATTTGTAGAAAATGCAACAACTTCCTTAGTACCATATACATTCTGTATAGTGAAAGTAGGGATAAAATCTTACTGAGTGGGATTCATCATAGAGGTTTTCCAGGAACATTTTTTAAACCTTTAACCAATACCTTTTAATACCCAGATTTGGAACAAATTATCCATTCCTGATCACTAGAATATTATTTGCTAGTGAAATTTCCCTCATTCCCAGGAGAGCTTTGTCCTATTGTCATTCAATCAGGGAGTATTTTCTCTTAGACATTTTCTTTGTGGATTTCTCCTTGTCTTTTCCATCCATTTCCTAGTCCAAACTGCTCAAGCCAGCTGGAGGCTTTTCTTCCAATTCTTTGTAACATTTACTTCCTTTCACCACCCTCCTCTTCTCCCACTGGTAAGTAAGAATCAATGTCTATCCTTTTCTTGTCCTTGACTTGTCATACCCACTTGGTCTTACCCACTATCTTTGTGTGGCCTTTCATTTCATTCTTCTTTCCTAGCTACAAGGTTCGAACTGCTTCCCTGGCTTCAGTCCTCCTCTTTCTCTTCAGTTTCAGTCCTCTCTCTGTTATGTTTTTTTTATAGACTCAACCTCATTGCCATTGCCCTGGTCAGTGCACATGCCTTCCTTGTCAGTGATCTAGCTCATGTCCCCTTGGGGATCTAATTTCTGCCTCTTACATCTGGCTCCAAAATACAAAAGAAAGTGTTGCTTTCCCATAAATGACTGTATTCTTGAACAATGCAATGCATTAAAAATGACATTCAGGCTTGCTTTCCTGGATTTTAGTTGTTAAAAGAAGAGAAATCAATAAATAAATTATAAGTAAAGAAACCCAAAGCCAAACCAAACAAAACCAAACCAAGAAACCAAAGCATCGCATTTAAAGACATTATGAAATCTGGTTGAAAACATATCTGCCTTGCTAACTCATCTCCCGCAGATCACATGTTCAGCAATTTATAGGAATGAAGCTGTTCTATAGTGTTTACTTTCTTCAGACTTCCATAGTCTAAACTGCTGCAGAGCAAAATTAACCTCCTTCTCGTCAGTCTCCTGCTGTTCAGAGAGTTTTGAATAGCAGCAGGAAAATATGACAAAAGGCTCTTGTCAGTTTTAACTCTGCTGTAGCCTGTCAAATCTTTGGGTTACAGCAGTGGCACTCCAGCTGTCTGTCTGCTGATTTAGAAAGCAAGCACCACATTGCCTTCATTCAGTTTACAGTTTCGAGACCTTTTTTTCAGAATTTTTTTAAAACCTTAGATTCTGCAGAAGCTGATAAGAGCTTGGAAAGAATGAATCTATTCACTTATAACTCAGAGCAAATTTCCAGGTTGGCATTAATTTAGTTCACCCATGTAAGTGAACTGGAATTTAAGTATTACATTGCATTTTGATATCCTGATATTTCTTTATGATGAATATCTCAGAGAGTGTAATGAAATTAACCCCAGTACTAGAAACATCACAAGAAAGTGATCCTGCTGAGTGTTCAACTGAATGAACATAGATAGGCAAATGGGCTCTTTTAACATTTGAGTGTGTCTCAAAGGAATTATGAAGGCAAGTACTGGCATATAGGAAACTAAAGCATCAGCCACTTTACAAATATTTTTCTTCAAAGATTTTTAAAATATTTATATTTTTCTGCCTATACACAGTTATGGTTTGTGTTATTGACATCACCTGGGGGATTGTATAACAATGATGCTTCATATGAGTATCAGATAGAATCCTCATCAACAAGAAATCTGTAGTTTCTTGTTGCTTTAAAACAAAATGGCAAGTGAAGGAAGATCTTTACCCTGTCAGGTTTCACTAATGTATTGCAGCTCCTGTAGTGTTCTCCTTCAGAGTCAGAATGCCATGCTGAATGTAGGCAACATTAGAAAATACCAGCTAATTCACTAACCCCCACAACTAGCCTTTGCTTTAAAGCATTTTAGAAATAAGCTGTTGTGTTGGAATTGCTTTGTCCAAGACATTTAAAGACAACAATTGCCAAAAAATCAAGCTGCCTTCTCTCTCCTTGGCCTGGAAAGACCTGGATATTCTAGCTGTCTCTGCAGCCATCTCCACTGGAATTTGAAGAATTGCTTCAAAGTTTGATTGTCGGTATCCGAAACCCTGTTAAACTCTGGACAATGCTTAGGGAATTAGTTTCAGACCAATATTTAGGGTCTAAAGGAACATGTCTGTTTAATCTGGCAAAAGCCATCTCAGCAGTGTTATTAAGGCACTGAGGGAATTTTCAAATGCTGGTGTCTTTGTTCTTCTTCCTTCTGGCATATATCCTGAATTGCTCCTAGATCAGAGAGATGTGAAAGTCCCTTATGATTAAGGGTCTCTTTGTGAGAGTGTGTGAGTGGCCCTGTGCCAGACCACTGCTTTTCATTTCTCTCAAACCTTCACCTGCAGATGACAGACAGTGAAGTGACTGAGTGATAGCTGTTAGAAAGAAAGTGAAAGAGAGAAAACTGTCATTGGAGTGTTGGCAGATTCACAAATATGCGACTATTCTTCCATACTTATCACAAGGCGAGATAGTGGCCATTGAACTGGGTATTGCTTTGCAAAATTGTGGCCATTTAGGCGTAGGAAGAGAGAAAAATTTTTAGGCATCTCATGTCATCTGCCTTAGTCAGAAACTGTCCTTGCTATTTTGCTCTGCTGATGCCTAAGCTGCTGCAACTTGCTGATTTCAAGTGTTGGTAAACAATTTGAGAAAAGATGATGCTTTTGATTTAAGCAAATAGGGAATGATTAAAGCTTCTGATATCCTACTGCATCTGTACTCAACCAGCTCTAAAAGAATTTGAAGTGACGCTGTTGGATCCATGCAGTTTGATTTGGGTTGTGAGGCTCTAAGTTAATTAATACATCTTGTACTTGATAGGATTCACTCAACTGCCCAAAAAAAAAAAAAAAAAAAACAAAACC
>VWZT01011409.1:415974-432755 GCA_013397055.1 Pachycephala philippinensis | reverse complement strand
AAAAAGAGATTTTCGTCTTTTTTTTTTCCTTTCTTTTTTTTTTTTTTTTTTTTTTTTTTTGAAGAAGGAGAGTATATCCCCAGAAACAACCAGAAAGCATAATAATTTAGATCCATCAAGCAGGACACATCACTAACCACAGTAATCATGTGGAGCTGTTACTGCTACCTATGTTATTTCCCCATGGCTCTCTTGTTGTCTTTACTTCATCCAGTCTTCAATCAGATTGTAAATTTTGTAAGGGAAGAGCATTCTTTCCTATATTATTCAAGTATTTCCTCTCACCATGCTACTCTTCTGTTCTCTCTTCCATCCTTCCCCTTCTCAGTGTTAAGCCTTTTATAATCAAGTGAATTGAAATTATAAGCATTTCTTCTACTTCAAATTATAAAAATAATAAAATATTTATTCTCTGGGTAGCATTTGCCATCTGAGCATCTTAAATTCATTTGCAAATATCATGTTAGCTTTCGAAAACATCATGCCTAGCTGAAAAAAAAATGGGCAATGATCTTTCCCGCTTACCAATAAGCATGTTAAATGTTCCACATCACTGGCAGCTGACAGCAGCTGGTCACCATCAGGAGGTTCTCAGTACCTGAAGATAGACCCCAGGTACCTTATTCTGAGTTTAATTGGAAACTTTCTATTGATTATAGTGACTTACATTTTATTACACATGAAATGTGTCACAGAGTCTGTCTTCTAACTCCATGTCCTGTACTTTAAGCACATGATCACCCTCCATCCCCTGGGTGAGAATGACTACTTATATTCCCTCACATGTTGGCTTCTCTGTCATTTTCAGTTTAGCTTAGAAACTCAGTATCATGAATTCTTTAAGATGCCACTTGTCTGACCTGGCCCCTGATTTTAATTGTTAAGATTCAGGCTAGCATTCCAGATGGTCCCCTCTACCAGGGCTGCACAAACTGGACCTGGTTGGTGTTTTGCCATTTCTAAAGAAAGTGGCAGCTGTTACTCATTTTGCTTGTTACTGAATATCATTCCAGATTATACTAGTGGGCAAAGTCCTAAAGGATATTTGGCATTACTGCTCTGGTGAATATCTGTAGCCAGTGTTATTGACTAAGCAGTTTCATCTATGCCTGATCGTCATCTTACAGAAAAAAAAAAAAAAAAAAAAAAAGAAAAAAGGAAAAAAANAAAAAAAAAAAAAGGACTAAAGGAAAAAAAACCTTACCCAAGAAATTAGAACACATCTGTCTTTCTTTTTCTCCCATCTGTCAACCCAGGGCATGTACCATATCAATTTTTTCCTAGTGTGGGAAACATTTGGCTTCCTCATTATGAAGTCAACCATGTACAGCTTGATTTTGGATTATTTTTGTTACTTTTACTGTTCTTATTAGGACTGCTACTCAAAATACATTATTCCAGAGGGCTTCTAATTTCAATTCTAGAGATTTTGAACTATGCATTTTTCTAAGAAATGATGATAAACAACCTTACCTCTACAGAGAAAAGCTCATACCCTCTGGTCTCTTTCAAAGTGGAAACAAGGCATTTCTCTAATATATATATATTTTAGCTTGTTGTTTGCAAATGATGTAGAATGAATTATTTAATAATTTTGATTGTATTCCTTTCAATTAAACTAGTTACAACTATTATTACCTAAAACTATTCCCATGGAAAAGGATAATCTTGTGATAAGCACTTATTCAAATGTAATCATACCTGCTTTTTTCCCTAATTCCAGGAACTCTTGCAGAGAAATGCCCATTACCAAAAAGACTGATCTAATTCCCCTAGCTGCTGTTTTCCTCCAATGCATTGCTTCAGCTGTTGTGGCTCTGCCTGGGTGCAGTGCATGTGCTGTCTCAAGGACCAAAGTGAACACACCTGTGCCAAGTGGGACTTGGCTGTCCTATAACCTGCATGTGTGGGAGGTTTGGTCTGCCCAAAAGTGATGGATGCTTGACACCTTTGCAGTTTGGCTAGTCTGTCTTTGCATAATGGAGGCATTAAGGGAGTAATTCCCTGTCAATGAAATCAGCATTCCTTATTGCAGTGCAGGGCCTCCATTACCTTCTGAGGAATAACTGCAGGATCTGGCCTTTATTGAAGCATGCCTGTCATTTCATACTGAAATGTCGATCTTGCTTTGACTGCCACATAATTTTTTACTACTTTTTTTTTTTTTTTGGACATTGTATAATTCAGAAGTTAAGGGCAGGCTTCATATATACTTCATTAATTACACATAAGAATTTGATCTTCATTTAGAAACTAGGGAGATAAGCTATTAAAGGAATATATATTTAATTGATTCAAGGAAGTTCAGGCACAAGAATTTGCACACACAGACAAAATACTGACACACAAAACACTTAATGTCAAACCTAAGTGATAAATTAATGTACTTAAAGCTTGTTTAAGAAGCCATAATCAGATTTAATTTTTTATATCCAAGGAATACTTATTGGCACACATTAGAAAAAAAAAACCCCAATACTACAAGACAAAAAAATAGATTATGTATAATGAGTGTCTCCAGTACAAAAGATAATATCTGTGAGTAAAGTAATTTAGATTTAAAAGGTTGGTAAAGTCAGAAACATTCATAACAATGACCATTAGATAACAGGAAAAACTTGGAATTTTATTAAATTAAATGCCAGCAAAACTGCTGATAAAACAGTCCTAATCCCATTGAGATCAGTGGAAAACTTTCCAGTGACTTTACTAGGTTCTAAGTTAGGCCCACATTTATTCCTTCTTCAAAGGAAATTCAAAATTGTGTGAAGAAGTATTAAAGTCTCCATTTCAGAGAATTTTCTAAACCTTGTTTTGCCTGCTCTTTTTACTGCTTTTTTATATTACTAGCAACTGTAATATAACGACATCTTCTTCCTCTGTTCAGCCTCTCTAAAAAAAATAAACACCTTTCCACTTTCACATTTTTTGAAGAAGTAGGCGTGGTTGTCTGCCATTTTTGACTAGTTATCATCCTACTTGCAGTTCCTGTGGAAATATCTCAGACTTCCATATCTGTGATCTGTCAACAATAGAGATCAAACCAGGGAGTTTGGATGCATTCTTTACATGCCTTGTCAACCTGTGAAGACTGAGATAAGGTGGTTTCCACAGGCATTGAGCTTTATGATTTATTCTACAGTTTGATAACACCTTAAATCTCAAAGTGCCACCATGCATTTTCATCCATCTGTCATAGAAAGGATCATGTGAAAAAGGATCCTGATCTCTTATATGTGAGAAATTGATATTAAAACAAGTCAGTTCAATTTGCCCATATATAGAAATAATTTAACAATTTTTTTAATGCTAAGTTCTTACTCAGAAGTGTGTCCTGTCTGTTCGGTAGCTAGCTAGTAATGTAGAATTATCATGACATAACAGCAATATTTGTCAACAATTGGTTTAGGTTTAGATCCAGCCCATAGGGATTTTCTATTTTTTAATATCCTCTGGAAAATGAAGACACATAGGGCATGTGCATATACCTTTACAATATTTTTTATGAAGTGCAATTTCATTCCTTTTTGGCTCTGTGTTTTACACGCTTTTATTTAAATTAGTATTGTTGTGCTAAATAAAATGTGAGACAGAAATTTAGTGCTTGTCAGTTTGCCTAATGAAAAGCTAGAGTTTGCAAAACAGGTACAAATTACCCTTGAAATGTTAGTAAATGTTGGGCTCAAAAGTCAGCAGTCCTTGGCTCTCTATATTAATTAACATGGTCATGTGTACGAGGTGGAAAGTGCAAAAATAAATCCATCAGTTTTAAACACTGGGATCAAAGGTAATGGCATCCAGCAAATTCTGTGAAATGAGAAACTTGCCAGTATGTACATTAGAAAAATATATGCACCAATCACTAAATTGTTTTATATTCAAAGTAGGTGTCCAACATCCTGCTTTCTCCAGTTTTGTAGACAGAAAATGGAGAAGTCACAGGCCAAGGTTGTAAAAAGTTCTGTAGTTTTCAGGATGTGACTTAGTGAACGTCTTTCCAACAGAAACCACGTAAAAGTAAGTGACTATTAGCATCAGTTGACGTAACTTCAGAGACTTCTGCAAAGTTATTCTCTTAGGCCACTGAAAGAAGTTCACCAGTGTGATTTTACTTTACAAACATTAATCTCAGGCAGCGCAAAGTAGGTTAGTTCATCAACATCAGAACATAAATGTGGACTATCAAACGCTTTCTGCTTATTCTAAGGGGAACATGACATTGGCAGCATTACCTGAAACTATCCAAGTGATAGTCAGAGTTCTTGTTCTCCCTATAACTTTTAATGTGTCAAGAGCATGCCATATGTAATTTGTGGGAAATACTGAAAATTGGATGGAATCTAATAATAATAGTGATTCTTGTCAGGTCTCATTTGACTTCTGCTTGAGACCAGCAGAAAATACATCCTACCTGTTTTTTCTCACAGTAACATACCATTGAGAGTGTCTGCTGTTTTGATAGTACAGCAATGCCACTGTCACACAACTGATTTCCATGCAAGAAGTCATTTTTTTCCTCTTTCCTTTTTCATCCTGTTTGTTAATGAGGTTTTAGCTCTCCTTCTGGCTAAGCTGCTGATACATATTTTTTTTTCTATAGAAACCTCTGTGTGGAAACACCTTCACAGGCTTATTCTTGATTTTGTGTTTTATTTGGGATTATAATTTCACGTAGCAGAGACTTGCCCCAACAGTTAACATGGCACAGGAATGAAAGACCCATTACCAAAGCAACACAAAAAACCCCCAAAAACATTCAGAAAATACTATCATTCTCTATGGATTTAGTTTTCCAGACTTTGACATCATAAGATATTGCAAGGCAGATATGCATGTGTGTTATATGTGCTGGAAGAGAAGTTTGTAGTCAGTATTTTTAATATACATTGTTCCCTGAGGAATCCTAGGTGAAAAGATGGGGATTTTTAAAATTTTTATTTTCTGTATCACGTGTTTCCATATGCAAAATGAAAACTCCGAAGTTTCGGGAGTTCAAATTAAAAAAAAAAAAAAACAAACCAAAAAAAACCACAACAAAACTAAAATAAATTCAGAAAACTTTTGTTAGTAAAGCAGTTCTTAAGGACATCCTGTCCCAAGTAAGAAAACATATGGTTTTTATGGTGGAAATACATTATTGTCTAGTTATTTTTCTATTAGAATTGCAGATATGTTAACAGAGGTGTTTTTATTAGCTTATAGTGTCTGCAATCAATTGGGATAATAATATTAGTTTCAAAATTAAAATATTCTAGAAACTGCATCTCTCCCAGAATGCACTAGCTTAACCATATTATCCTTGACAATCATGTCCGCTCTCAGTTTTTCCAGTGTGGATCCATTTATCTAATGTGACAGCTCTAGTGTTCCTTGTGTTAATAGATGTACAGCTGCTTTCTAGAATCATAGCATGCAGACGTTCTTGTCCTCAAAGAGCAGTGCTGCTGCCGTTTCTGCTTTCTGTGCTTGTGGGAGAAGGCACGACTGCTGACTCAGAATTAATTGTAACCCAGTGAGCTGACAGTGACAGATACCCATACACGCCACTACTAGTTCAGGAAGCAGTGTCCTAATGTACTATTCTCCAACAGCCTTCTTCCTTGCCCTCCTCCTGTCCCCATGCTAATACAAGATATCCTTAGAATCTTTATGAGAATTCTGCTTTTTTTCTGTGTTTGTTAAGCCTTGCTTTATTGAGGATCAATATAATCTTCTTAATTGAATTTCCTCAAACTCAAATAAAAGTGAAGATTTGCTACCATGATATCACTATGAACACCGGTTAGTTTGGAGTGCGATCATTCAAAGGCCTTCAGATTTTCTTTTTCCCTGCCCCCCACCCTTTTTTTTTTTCTGTTTAAAACAGTGACTACCTTTAAAGCCCTTTGGTACAAACTCCTAGTGGACACTGGTAATTTGTTGCTAAATCTGTGGATTTTGAAGTATGTTTTTTCTTCCTGTTATATGCATTATTAAACTGAAAGCATTCAGATCCCAAGATTAATTCTAATATAGAGCAAGGGCTGCATCACCCCAGACAAAAGATTGCTACCTTCACACAAGATCCATGGCCTGCTTGATTTCCAAGGTTATGTGCAGTACTAAAGAATGCTGATGGAACAGAATACTAAAGGGGTTTTTATCACATCTTTCTTTTTCCTGAAGATCATTGTAAAGTTTCCTGGTTCCTTGCACTGCAGAACTCTGCATATCTGCTGTAGTTACTGACAGTGATGAAACTATAAATACACAGTACTTCTGTAACACAGTAATTTTAGGCTTCAACAGTAAGATGCAGTGTCAGTAATGACTGTTGACATCACACTACATATATCGGTTTACTCAATGTAATTAATAAGCCTGAGTTGATAGAACACTTCTGTAACTCATTAATTACTATAAATATAATTTATGTTAACATTATACATGTAAAATGCAAATAAACTAGTCAATTTTTTCATAGATGGCAATAATAGGGTTACTTTTATAAGCAGCCTCCAGATACTGTACAGTCCTGAGATAGGAAAAATTCTCAATTGTGTCTTCTCACATTTGAAAATATAGTTTATAGGTAAAAAGTAAGTCCCTGAAACTTTATTACCCTGCTCACATTACAGAAGCTGGATGAGTTTTACAGAATGTAAATCAGGGTAAATATATTATTATAATTTAACTTGTTAAACCACAGCAACAGCTGTTTCTACATTTAGTACTTCATATGCATTATTGATCAACACATGCTTTTACTAATGTAAAACTTCTCAGAGTGTAGAGAAGTTATGCTGTTATTGTTGTAATTGGTACAGTGCTTCTGAAATGCTTCTTCAATTGAGTGCACTTGTAATGTGCATTATCTGTCATGCTAAGAGTAGCTCATCACCAAAATAAAACTAAATAAATAAATTGAAGATCACTGAAGTCTTTGAATTACTAAAGATCACATAAAATATAATTTTATCACGATTAAATTGTTTATATGTTGATAAGTCAGTCTAGTTGTTTTTGTCAATGAGGTCTGTTTTGTCAGGGTCTTGCATCTTAAATACTTTTCTTAAACACAGCTAAAATTTTAAGTGTTGAATATCTAAAGCCAGGTGCCTTAATAGTTATGAACATAGTGCAAGATCTAGGTAGGTTAATTTGGGGCATTTAAATTTGCAGGCTCTGAACTTCATGTCTCTCTCATGTCAAGGGTTATAACAACAGAGTTGTCCAAGGAATTAATCTGTGTTACATCTTCTAATACATGCCCTAAGTTTACCTTGTCATCTATAGTCAATGATTGAGTACCGGCATTTCAAAAAGGCATGCTACTGTTATTTTACAATTGTATATCTTTTAGGATGGCATGAATGTTCATTAGAGCTGCCTTTCTTCCTCCATTAATTTTTAATAGACATATACAAATTTGTTCCATTTTTAATGAGTCCTTTCTCAGGATTTTTTCGCACATAGTTTCTGGTAAGAAACATGTAATAAATGTATCCAGCTAACATGGTTTACTAATGTCTAGCCATTTGGGTGAATGATGTTTCTGAACATGAGCTTAGTTTTCTACTGGCAACACATGGCTATTTCTTTTTACGTTGTATTGTGTACAGAAGTTTCCATCTTTTCTCTCCACTATCCTTTCCATGTATCTGAGATATTAATTTTCATAATTGTAGGCTTAGAAGTGATTTTCTGAGTCTCAGACAATTAATTCAGGAGGATGGGGGCTAATATTTAAAATGTTCAAAATTTATTAGTGCTTTACCAGACTCCAAAGCTGAACAAGGTAATACTCTGATTTAGACTAGATTAAATTGTAACACTTAGCTTTCTTGTTATGTCAAATTTACCTTGCAGCCAAGATGAGTTTAGGTAGATAGCAATGTTTATTAAGAAAAGGAGTATTTGCCTTTTAGGTAGATATTAGGAAGGTAAAACACATGATAGTCCTGTGTTTAGTGTCTTTAGTTAAAGATTTGTCAGTCTTTTGAATGTCCAATTAAAAAAATCCAACAAAACCCAGGAAGAATTTATGGAATAAAGACTATAGTTTCATGGAATAAAATGAAGGAACATCACTAAATAAACACAGGAAGAATGTAATATTGCCTCAAAAGATAATGGTCACCACAGGATTTGACTGCAGGTTTTTCTTCATTCGCTGTCTCTGAAAAACTAAAACAAGTCTCCAATCAGACCGGCTCTTTGTTCTCCATGTTTAAATGTGCTTGGGACCATCACGCTGTCATTTCCTACCCAGTCATGCATCAGACTGTAATTAATAACATTTTTCACCCTTATGAAAAGACCAGTTCTGTGCAGGCTAAGTAGCAGGAGCAATATAATGGGTAATTATATTTATGTTTCCTTTTAATATATTGCAATGTAATTTACAGATTTCTATGAAATTTTAGTACTGAGACATTGAGCAGAAGAAATCAAATGATTGTCTGGTATAACAACAATTTACATTCTGAAATCAATACCAACATTGTTACCTTAAGGGGAAAAAGAAATAAATACTGAGGCACTCCAGCTATTTATATGGGTAGCATGGTATGAAGGAGTGGCATGAAGAAGCTCTATCAATTGCTTTTTCTTTTTTTCATTCTTAGTTTAGCTTGAAAGATTGGCCAAAACCTTATCTATCTCCATTATCTTGGTTCTGTGGGTAAGATATCAAGATGGGCATGGAGAATGGATTATCCTGTGATGCAAGCAGGATCCTTGAATAAGGACTGCCATGGGGACTGCACGGGAAGTTTAGTTTAGCAGCAGGCAAGAAAAAATAACCCTATTTCTCTTAGCAAATTGCAGGGATCTACTGCACAATTTGTGCATAACACAGACTTGAGCCAAGATTATAAGGGAAAAGCAGGAGTGGCATTTACTAAGAAATAGATTGGTTTTACCTCAGATTTACATTCTTTCGTGAGATTCAGTGAAAAATGAAAGAAAAAAGTGTGTATGAGCGAGCTGAGTTATACAAAGTCCTGTTTGAGGTGCTTTGTTCTTGTGAGATACACTGCAGCAGTCCTTGATTGATCTTTCCAAACTGGAAGAGAATGTAGATTTTAGGGGCCTTCCAGTAAGTCAATCAGAACTGCAAAACATAACAAATCATTGTTTCTTTATAAAACAAACTACTACAGCAACCATATGCTAATTCAAAGACCTTGCCAGTTCTTTCTGTGGAGCAAATACAAACATAGATATGTTTTGTTGAAACTGTTACTAATCTGTTTTTGTGACTTGCCCTCCATTTACAGGCTTGATCTCATAAAAAAAATTAAATCCATGTTTCACTACATGAACTAGGAATCTTTGTTTTGATCCCGTTATGAAACAGACATCTTCCACAAAGACATTTGGAATTAAGCATAGATTTTTCCTGTGTCTTTACAATATTTTCTCAAACTTGTGGTCAAAAAATATCTTCTCCATAATCATCATTTAATCATCATTTAATCATCAATAGCCAACGGGCTTTTTAGGGTATTTGTCTACTGTTTACACTTGATTTTATTTTAATAAGCTTCTCTTCTTACTTTTTTATTCATGAGTGGGGTTTTGGTAAATTATGCCGTGTACAGATTCTTCTGTTTATTTTCTATAATAAAAGTAAATTGTTTTTTCAAGTTTTGCTTTTAAGCCTCTATATCAACAATCTTTCCATAAGGAAAATGTTCCCAGAATGTTTTCTTTGAAGTTGTTTTTCCTTCATAATATTTGTCGTCTTAACACAAAGTATACCATAACAGTCCAGAAAAGAAAGGGAAATAAATTTTTGTTGATGCAAAATCTCCATATCTGAAATAAAATATTTCAATGACAATTAAAAACATGTCATGCTTGAATATATATTCTGATATGCAAACCTACATCCCATTCTGTAAAGTTTAATTTGACTTGCTGTGAACTGGATATTTTAGTGGCTTCGGCCTGTCTGAAAAATCGAGGAGAGAATCAAGGTTTTTAATTCACAACTGTATTGAGTGAAGAAGTTTAAAGTACCTAATTTGTAAACTCAAAATGCAACTCGGCTGGTTAAAATTCAGCAGGTTCTATTTCCAACTACCCAGTGTAGAAATGTTTTTTTAATTACAGCTTGGTTTATAACAATGGATAGGATCTGTAGCCAAATTTGTCCCTGTGAGACATTCAGCAATGGAACAATAGTATAATTATTTCTGGGATCCCTGATTAGCAAAAACAATAGAATGGTTGTACAAAGCTTGAAGGTTTGGTTTTTGGAATAAAAAAGAAGCAAAATCTCCTCTTAATGCTGATTTCTGTAACTTGCTGTATGATTCAAGCACATAATTGGAAATAAAATGCATTTTAGAAGCTAGTGTACAATGGAAAAAACTGAACGATTTTGAAACCTAGTGCTTATACTTTCTACATTAAAGTTGTGTTTCCAACACAGCTCAAAACTCACCTGCCACAGGACATTTCAAACACTCGATATCACAAGGTATGATTTTTCCTGTACTTCAGGCTTTTAGCACTCAGGTCAACAAAATACCTTACATTATTTGCAGCCCACTTTCTACCCGTGTGTGTGTGTCTGAGAAATAGGGCAGGAGGTAAAGAAAAGCGTAGTCTCATAAGTAGTGTCCAAACCTCACTAGTATTGGCCTACCTTTTCTAGAAACCAGTGCTGAGGTACTATTTCTACCAATTCTTTTGGGTAAGTAAGGATTTCCATATTGTAAATATAATGCTATATGCAACTTTTCCAATGCCATAGATTTGTATGCAATGAAATTACAAACTTGTTGCTCTGCGCTTCACGATTCTCTTGTTGTCATTTCTGTGAGATTCTTCTCACAGGCCTTTTCTGTAAACATAGCCATGTTTTGCTAACCGTGCCAGTTGTTTGCATTCCATTTCTCCTAGGCGGAGACGTTTGATAGACCTTTTCTTTGACCAGTGTGATTCAGGGGTGTTGATTTCCCCCTCCAATCCACGGTGATTTCTAAGAACATATATAAATAAAGTGGGGCCCAGAGCCCCAGGCTCTTGCCCTCTTTCTCTCGACCCGTGTCCACGTTGTTTTCCCTCGTGTCCGAGTGCGTCACAAACTGTCATATCAGAGTACATTTTATACAGCTAAGATTGTCAAACATAAAGTACTTCAGTACAAGATTATGGTTTCATCTCCGGAAAAATATGAAATTGTTCCAAATACTTCCAGATTTTCTTTTCAGTTAGAATTGACAGAATCACAGAATGGCTGTGGTCGGACAGGGCCTCTGGAGGGCATCTAGTCAACCCCCTGATCAAGTAGGCATAATTACAGCTGCTTGTCCAGAAATATGTCCAGATGGCTTTTGAATATCCCCAAGGAGGGAGACTACACAGTGTATGTAGACCTCTTGTGCCAGTGCTCAGTTACCCTCCAAGTAAGAAAAGTTTCCTGATGTTCAGAACCTCCCGTGTTTCAGTTTGCACCCATGAGTACCTGCTCTGTCATTGGGCACCATTGACATAATTCCTCATATTAAGAAGGAGTGAGGAAAATAGAGCAGGAGAGTATGTGGAAGGAAAAATGACAAGCTGCAGCACAAATATATTTTAAAGTGTTTTCACTATCTCCAAATAAAGTATTGTAACAAAGAAAAATGCAATATGCTATGTCAAGCACAAGTTCTACATTTCTGTATTTCATCAGTAAGATTAGAATATCCCCACCCTTTGCCATCCATTTCTCATCTCTATACCAGTTTTTGTTGCTATTTTTATTGTCATTTTCAAGTACCACAGCTATTACTTATATTCAGTAATTTCACAAATTACAGTTGTTAGAAAATACTAGGCACCTATTTGACTTTGTTGTAGCAGGAAAAAAGGAGCCAGACCAGTTTAATGTGTCTTTGATTTGATATCATTTTCTTGTTACTATAAAAAAGTGTTGGCTGGCTAACCACCTGGTCCGAAAACAGGAAAAAAAGTGCTGCTGTTATGCTTGAACTGTCCTATTTTCAGCACAGGAGTTTGCTATCCATCATCACCATCTGAGATGGTGTATCTCTTGTGGGTGTGAAGTCATGCTTCACATAGATGAGCTCCATAGAATCTGCTGCAATAGGCAACTAAAGGAGAATGATTCCATATAACTGATACTAATTGTTTTCCTGAATTTTAAACTCTGCCCAAGTTCAAAAACCCATTGAGCCAAATTGTTCTGAATTGTATATTGAAATTATTTTGACACAGGTTAAAATTATATTGCTTTGACTGAACTCTCCTTTCAGTTTTGGATATCATACAACAATGATGAGATATTTCCTGATTAAAAATAAGGACTGGATTTTTTTAAGGACCTGAAGAAAACCGGTATTCCCCTCCCCCCCACCAAATGCTTGTTCACAATTGAATATGTCATGGATTTTAGATGTGAATTTTGGCCAATTGCTGGGACCTGAACCATAACCTTACCTCATGCTGTATATAATCCCACGTATGTTGTAGCATAATTAAAATTGTAATTACTTGTTATCATTAGTCCCAGTGTTGTACCAACTATAAACCTCATTACTCAGAATAACTTGATTCTGTCTTAAGGTAAAAAGAATTCGAAGCTGGATTTGGTTGCACAAGAGAGTAGATAAACACAAACATAGTCTAAGCATGTTCAATTTACTTCTGAAAGAAGAGTTCCTGTCTCTGCTGTTGTAGTGACAAGAAATTCAGTGAACACACAGTGAGGGGCTCAGAGCTGGATCTGGACCGTGTGTCACATCCCATGTGCCAAATGCCAGCATCTGGGGGAGAGTCTGTGTACCTTGCCCAAGCCAGCTGTGCATGGCTGGGTGGTTTGTGTGGATTCACTGGCAAACTCCAAGCTGGACCAGCCAGGAGTGGGAGGCCCCAGGTCTGGGTGGGCGTATCTGGCAGGGGGGCAATGCTGGTTTTTGGGGAACTCATGAGTGTGGCCTGCCAGTGGGACAAGTGTGTGAGTGCTGCATGTGAGCAGCAAGCATCCAGTGAGACCAGCTGGTGAGCTGGGGTCCTGTGGGGATGATAAGGGGAACTGGGATCTGGGCAGGGGTGCTGGGAAGACAGAAGGGCTGTGCTGGTGCTAGGGAGATTTGTAAAGGTGTGTGTTTGTGAACCTGGAGAGCATGGTGTGTGTGCTGAGCTCGTGACTTTCTGCCTCTGACAGCCCAAGAGGAGGAGGGGATGTGTCCCTGTGTGCCTGTGCCTGGTGTGAGTCCTGAGTGTGGGGGCTGCTGGGGGCAAAGCCTTGTCTGAGGCTGTCTGTGTAGCCACAGCTGTGGCCAAATCAGTGTCCATGTGCGTGTCTGCAATACATGGTCAGTCCTGGTACCGCAGCAGCGTTCCTAGTGCAGAGATCCCAGGCTGGGCTCCAGCAGGAGGCTTCCGGACTGGGCAGTGGAGGCAGTGGCCACATATCACGTTACTTAACACTTGTCATAAGCTCTCAGTACGCTGAGGACAGTCTTTCCTTGCAGTTATTGATATGCCTAAGCTTAAGCGTTTGCTTTGAGTCTCTTTCTGCAGAAGGCTTGTTCCCCTCGTTGTTTTGATGGCACAATTTAATCTAAAGTTTCTTTATGGACTGCATGTTGTCCGTCCATCATCTCTGGAACCGGATCACTGTTTACATGACCCGTATTTTTTATAATCTTTTATAATGGTTTGTGGGTTCCTTGGCTGGGTGGCTGTTGTGGGTGAGGATGGGAATTTCAGAGAAAGTTTATTAGAGAAGCCCTGCTATTGAGTCATGGGGTACAGAAAGGCCCCCCACCCTTGCTTTCTAAACTTCTCAGAGATGAATTTAGGTGTCACTGGATACAGTATTAGCCCCAGACTTTGTCAATGGTTTAAGTAACTCTGTCCCGCAGGATTAATGATGGCAAATCAGATAAATTTATATAAAGATGAATTGATTTATTATTTATATGACAAATGATTAGACAAAATACCTTAATCAGAGTTATTTACTACTGAGTTTAAAAGCTAAAACTACTAGCAGTGTATAATATAGGTATAGTGCCCTATATCAAAGCAATTACATAAAGCTGCCAAAAATAAACTATTATTAGGTAGAGATTGATATAACTCACCACATCAATGCTCATGGGCAGATCTCTGTCACTCAACCTCGAGGAGTATCCCTGAAGGGGCTTCTCCACTTCAAGGGAGAAAGCTTTATACACACACTCCAAGAAGGAATATATTAGAGGAACCAAACTGTATGAAAGTGGACTGGACTTTTACAGCGTATAGTGATTGACTACCAGTCATATGTCTCCAGGTCTCCTTAGCAGCTTATCTGCCAAATCTTTGCCTCACTATCAGGATCTTAGTTTGGAGTTGCTGAGCCAGACTGCTTTTAGCATAATTCAATGCCAAAACCAGCACATGACAGCACATCTCAGCCCACCTCTGATAGCTGCAAAATAGGTCATTATTTGAGTTTGACCACATTCCAAGGCAGATCACTGTGCTACAGTGGCTCAGAAAGGCAAAACAATACACTTTTCTCTCATAATTTAAAGTATGGATTTAAAAAGTGATAGTACTATCAGCTAAGAAGTTGCCAGTATTAGTGTTAGGCCTGTGTCATTTTCCTGGCCAACTGGTCCCTGTCACTGTCAGTATAGAGTCAGAGCAGATTTTGGCTAGTATGAAGAATTTTTGTTACCCAAGATCAGTATTTTTACTATATAACTCATGAAATAGGACATTTTTGTAATTATGTATTCTTCTGTTTATTTAGGTGGTTCATTAATTACAGGGGTTTTATTATTTTGCAGAACCTGAAGCTGAATTTGTCATCTCCTCCCCTATTTTAGGGCTTAATTTTCTCAGTCATTCACGTCTTCTCATAGAGTCTTTTAAGTTTAAATTAAAGCAATCTCCTCAGATCCTAGTGTGACCTGGGGACGGGGGGTGGGGATGGGGAGGATGCATCACCACAGTTTGCGTCTTGCTGACTTTACTAGTGACATAAATTCCAAATTTAGTTTGGAAAAACAGATCTCCAAATTTGTATTTCTGAAAGTAGTTGCAGAAAGATAAGATTTTAAGTTGTGTAGTTAGCTACATTTCTATTTTGCTCATATTGAAAAGGAAGAACCTGCTAGTGATTAAAAATTGTTCAGGGCGGTAGTTCCAGAACAAAAAAGTCGTAAGAAAAAGTAACAAAGTTTGAGGTAAAAGTTTTTCATAGTGACATATATGGAGTTAGGTTCTCCATTGATGTAATGAATGCATCCAATGACTCAGAGGATCTATTTGGTTTTCTACAGCTGGATTCTAATCCTAAAGCTAGAAAAGGAACTTAAAAGCAAAATACTAATTATAAAATCACAGCCAAGAGCAAATAGTATTACATTTATTTCTATACTGAATAGCACAGTAATCTAAAGTTGACTTAATCAACTATGTCCACCCAAGGGAGATGAATAAAAAGAAACCTGGTAGATGATATTGATCATCATATAAAATGGTAGCAATTACCATTAACAAATAGTCTTTAATAAGCAAACATACAGTTAGTACTATTAACTTGAGGTTTTTCTCATTAAGAGAAAAATGAAAAAGGCGGGAGCGGGAAAGGAAAGTTGGGGCCTGATGATTTTTCAGGATGGATACAGGACACCAGATTTTAACTATTTTAAAAAGTGTTAACTAGTGGAAGATACCTCTTGTAGTATTTTCCTAATGTTTCTGTCTCTTCTGTCTCTGTAGAAATCTTGAATCGTTAGCTTAGATATACCCCATAAATTTCAGAGGACTAATATTGATAAGAAGTAGCCACTAAACTAAACAATTACTATGCTTAAGACGAACTTTGTGAATCTCTACTTTATCCTAAATTAATCTAGCAAACCAGACCACTGAAGCTGGTTTAACTTAATTTAACCACTCTCTTGAGATACTCTTAAACTAGTTGTTTCCAATCCTTCAAAGATGCAGTATTTGATCCATGAAGACCTGTAATATTCCTTTCATGAATCCAACAGTCATGGTTGCTAAACAATTTGCAGCGGTGCTATCAGCTCTGAAGCTCTTGGGGAATCACTGTATCATTCTGTGGCCACAATTCAAAAGTCAGATTATTTCTCCTGATGAGAGAGGTTCAAAATCAATACTGGTTAACAAATCTAAGTGTACACTGAAGGTTTTTTTTGATTTTTTTTTCCTTTTGAGATGGCCTCATGTTTCTTTTTTTAAGACATTGAGTAGAATGTGTAATTCTGCCTCTCAATCCCTGTGTTCTCTTGCACAAACTCTGTGCTGTTTTATTTTTATTTCTCTTACCAAAGCGGTAGGTAATTGTTTATTCTGTCATTGCATTCTGTGATTCTTTGCTGACCACTGTGATTTCACAGATATATTATCAATCCTAATTATCCATTTTAGGCACATAACTGCTATCAGTTAAATATCCTTATAGATAGCTATCTATTCATGCTACTGTTCCTGAAAGATGACAACCATTTTTATGGGTGTGTTTAGCTTGGTGGATGTCTTTCTTTTTTTTTTCCCAGTTTGAATAGTGCTAGTACAGATTTTAACCTCAGAAATATATACTTATTAAATTTTTGGATGTCATTTGCTTTTCATAACATATTTGCAATGGTTTCTGCTTCTCAGAGAGATGTTTTTTTATAGATGATGTTCTTAAAATTATGAGAAATATACCTAATTTTCCACTGGTCAATTTCTTATAAGAAGTTTACTTCACAGATGAGCACGTATAGACCTTTGAAATTTGGCTCTTCCATCTGCCAATTTCCCATCTAAAAGCA